>JAADYK010000360.1:0-22670 GCA_023338225.1 Halophytophthora batemanensis
CCGCCAGGTATTGACCCACGCGGTGCTGCTCGTCCTCGGCGCTCTCGAAGCGCCAGCAGTGCAGCGCGGCGGACGGTTGGGTAGCGGAGTTGTCTGACGCCTCCGTCGTCTTCTTGCTGGGGTTGAAGCTGCCCTGGACATTGCCAGAGCTCGGAGGGACCCAGAGCTGCTGCGCTAGTGCGTGCATCTCTGTGGGTGGCTGCTTGGTACTCTCCTGGCTCTCTAACGCTAGTGACGCGTGCAGGACATTGCTGCCGCCACAAGCGCTTGCATGGAGGAGCTGCTGCTCGAGGATTTGTGTGGCTGAACACACGTCGTGCTCCTGGAGCACGCGACTGAAGCTTGTGCTTGAACGGATGGATGGATGACCGCACAGATGCCCCACAAATCGAGCCATGGCTGGCGTCAGGCGGTGCGCGTCGTCCAGCACCACATCTGTAAATCCACGCAGCATGGCGTCGCTAAAGTGCCCAGACTTCTGCTGTGTAACGTTGCTGGCCATCGCCGTGGGGGAGCGTTGAGCGTCACAGAGCGCCAATACATCCAGTACAAGTCCGTCCCAGGACGTGGCGTTGTGCTGCACCAGCAGCTCACGGTAGGCCGCGTAGGCCTGCGCCAGGTCTGCAGGTGCGTCCTTGGCGTGCATCTCATCTGCAGCCAGCGCGGCGTACAGCTCGGGTGTGATGGCTTCGCTCTCCAGCAGTCGGAAGAGCGCCAGCAGGTCCTGCACACTCTTGCGTCTTTGCAGCGCCGAGCTGGCCGCCGTGCCGCGGTGGAAGCGAGCCACGGGCAGCGCATCAGCGTGGTGCAGCAAGAAGCCCGAGAGCTGCGCGTGCCCGAAGACGCGGCGCTCGCGGCCCGTCTCGCGCAGCATCTGCTGGCAGAACTCGCGCACGCCAAAGACGCCGTGGCCGCGTCGCTCCAGCTCGAACAAGGCGTTGCTGCGCGTCAGTTCCGAGCGCAACGGGGAGTCTGCCGCACCACCCGTTAGCACAAGCACGCGGCGGTCTCGTGTGCTGCTGTAAGCGTCGCTGTTTGCTAGCAACCACTGCGTGCGCGCCAGCACGCACCGGTTCTTGGCTGCGGCGTCCGACGTGCAGACGCTCAGATGGCCGTCGTGCTCGCTGTGGGCCACGTCGCGAGGCCGCAGAGACTGCCAGTCGGAGGCGCGCAACGAACTGAAGCCTCTGGGCGCGTGACTAGGTGCTGTCGCCGCTCCCGCGCCGCGCCAGAGCGCGCGACGTCGAGCTCGGAGCCGCGCCGCAGCTCGCCATTGACCTCCACCCGCCATTTCCCGCTGGTGCCCGCGATCTTGAAATGAGACTCTCATCCGGCATATGCATGCCGTTCAATAGTGTGATGATGGCAAACAAGCATTGGCAGAAACCTGGTCGGGGGTGCTGATTGGACGAGACGAAGCAGTTTCTGAGAAAAGCTGGCGGAATCAGGAAGCATCGCTGCTGGGCCTTTTGGCCTCACTCCGCAGAAGAGAAGAGAAGAGAAGAGAGAGAAGCGGAGGAAGAAGCGCCCCTCGGCAGGGAAAGCGCTCGCGGCGCTCGGCTCGCAGCAGCAGCAGCAGCAGCAGCAGTTGGCGGTCATGTACCATGTGGCGGAGATGGTGCGCGACGCGCGGCGGGACATGCAGGAGCGGCGCGGCGACGGCGACGCGCAGGGCGGCGGACTGGGCGCGAGTCTGACCACCTGGAGCGCCTTCACGCCCTTTCCGTTCCTCTACGCGCTGTGCGGCCAGATCACGAGCACGATGCAGCGCAAGGCGCCCGACCTGGCCAAGCGCGCAGCGGGGCGTACACGCGACTGCGTGGCGGACGCCGTGACGCACACGCATGAGCGTGTGGTGACACTGCGACTGACATGCACGCGCACGGGCCAGCGTTTGTTCTACCGCGTCAAGTTCCACGTAGAGCACGCGCCTCTGCCCGGGCCACTAGCCCCCATCCAGTCACATGTGGCGGTCCCGCTATTACAGGGCGTGGAGGGTGTAGCGCGATTCGTGACCAGCGAGGAGCTGCCCGAGCTCTACTTCGTGGCCAAGAACTCGATGCGACGCCACTTCTTCCTGCGTCACTTGGTCCTCCCGCCTTTAGGCGCATTGGAGAGCGTAGTGCGTTACGTGGTCATCTTTCCGAGCCACGTGGTGTTCCCGTCGCGTGAGGAGATTGAGGATCGCACCGATCTCTTCCTGAATGTGAGCACGAGTCGTGTGCAGACGCTGGTGGAGAACCTCTATTCAGCCAGCGAAGTTCTGGACCAGCATTGGAGTATGGTGCAATGGAATATCCTGGGTCGTGGACCATACGAGTCGCTGAGCGCTGCGAGGCGCCACGAGGTCATCCGCTCCGTGCACCAGCGCATGCTCATCATCGCGTCGCACTACAAACTCTTTGAGTTCCTGGCCACCATCAAACTGCAGAACGAAATGCTCTACAACGATCTCCTGCGCGAGTATCCAGGCTTTGGCGGTGTCCCGCTTACTACAGCACAGATGAGCGCGAACGCCGCATTGCAGGCTGAATTGGCACAGCAAGACAAGCACACCTTCCCCATCTGGTTCTACAAGAAGCTGGACGTGAACAGTGGGAACGGCCAAGTGCAACCCAGTGGACTGAAGAGCTCGTGTTCTGCTGCGACGACGCAGACACCCACCACAGCTCCAGCAGGTGGTAACAGCTCTGCAGTCAACAGCAGCAACAACAGCCATCGCAGTGGTGGCTGGATCGAGTTTCCGGCCCACGAGAGTCGACGCCTGGAGCGCAAGTTCCGATGGTATCAGCAACAGAAAGAGCAGCGCCAAACTGGCACGTTGGGCCCCGTTCGACCCTCGAGCGTGGTGCTGGTGGACGAAGGAAGACACGAAGTAGATCTGGAGCGCATGCGCATGACGCCCGTGTACTGGCCCGAGCTGGAGCAGATCGTGGTGTGTCGCTCGCGCTGGGTCTACGCCCAACGCAATTATGGTTTGGCGCCGTACAACCCGGAGGCAGCGACGGTGCTGGAGAACGCCTTTGTCTACTATCTAGGTCTCTATCCCTTGGAGAAGCAGCGGCTCATGGATCTGGAAGCGCAGAAGCCGCGGGGGTTCTTCAGTTCACGCGCTAGCTCCAGTGAAGCGGCTCGAGCAGCCAGAGCAGAGAAGGAGTGCGTCATGAACGTGCCTGTAGAAGGCCATCTCGTGGAGTTCAAGGGAGCGCAGGACATTATGCAATACAAGCGGCTGCTGGCAGGCACCACGCCTTTCACGAGCAAGCGACGCGTATATCGTGGTGATCCACGTGTGCGTGGAGACGCTGCGACCCTGCAGCTCTGGGAAGACGCCATGGTCTGCGACCCAGCCACGGGGAAACCACTCAAGGTTGTGGAAGACGACGTTGACATCGAAGAGGAGGTAGACAACCTCGTGCTGGTGGTACATGGCATCGGTGACGCACTCAAGACGCTGGATCTAATCAACGTGGTGACGCTGCGCTCCATCATCGACTGCTCTACGACACTGCGGGAGTTGAACCGGGAGGCGCTGAAGTCGGCGTACTTTGCAGACTTGGGCACGGCTTCAGCCGCAGGTGACGATACGGACAAGGACGAGAAGGACGAAAAGAACGAGAAGCCGACGCGTCTGCCCCGCGTGGAGTTCCTGCCGGTGGAATGGCACTCCAAACTGCACATGGAAGGTCTGGACCAGATCATTCGCGACGTGACGCTACCAGCCATCCCGAAATTGCGTGAATTGGCCAACGACACGGTGTTGGACGTGCTCTTCTTCATGTCGCCGCTCTTCCACCAGGTGATCTTGGACGAGGTGGCCAAGGAGATGAACCGCGTGTTCATGCTTTTCCAGTCGCGCCATCCGGACTGGTTGGCCAGCGCCGGCAGGAGGAAGAAAAAGGTGTCCATTATCGCCCATTCGCTGGGCTCCATCATTTGCTTTGATATCTTGAACCACCAGCAGGTCTACATGGAGAAGCCACAGGGTCCGCCCTGCACAGACGACGAAGGCAGCAGCGAAGAAGACGTCGGTGGCAGTGAAAGCGATGGCTACAGCAGCGACAGCGACGCTCGTGAAGAGGTGGACAGCAGTAGCATCCATGGCTTTGACGTGGCGCTGTCAGACAAGATGCAGCAACGACGCTCACGATCCATGTCGGAGATGTCAGGTATCAGCAGCTCGTGGAAAAGTTCGACGTTGACATCACGGCAGTCGGAAGGTGGCGAGCACGATAAGAAGTCGACGCAACAGGCGTCCCAGACCCGCGCTTCTCCTCGAGCGACAACAGGTCGCCGAGTACGACGGAAGAAGTTGACACCGCGCCACAAAAAGGCGAAGAGGAAGGCTAGAGCAACCAAGAAACACAGCAAGAGCTCCAGCTCGTCCACAGCAGCGCTGCCATCCGGTGGAGCCGCCACAGCAGCACTTGTCCCCAAACTGGCCTTTGACGTGGAGGACCTCTTCTGCTTTGGCTCTCCTGTAGGGCTCTTCCTGAATGTGCGGGGACAGAAGCTGGACCGGAGCTTCCAGCTGCCGCGTTGCCGTCGCATGTTCAATATCTACCACCCATACGACCCGGTGGCGTACCGAATCGAGCCGATCTTGAACCCGGCACGTGCTCACTCCAAGGCGGCGATCATCCGTACGTTCGAAGGTAAGCTGCGGTTCCAGTACCAGCTACGCAACTCGTTCCGTGCCATGTGGGCCTCGCTTCGGCAGTGGCGTCGGGACTTTGAGCGGCAGGTGCTAGCGGGAGCGCACAGTGTGGGGCTCGTGGAGAGTGCGGCTTCTCTCACGCCCCTATCGGACGCCCTCGAGGCTGTCACCCAGCCGTACCAGCAGCGACGGCAGGAGGAGGCATCGCAGCAGGTCCAAGAAGAGTCGATCTCCCCGGAGCTGCATGAAGATCCGCGCGAAGACGACGAAGACTCAGAGAACGTGGCTGTGTTCGGACGACTGTGCCAGGGTCTGCCTATCGACTACTCGCTGCAGGAGAACGAGATCGAGATCGCGAACGAGTATCTGTTTGCTCTGACGGCGCACGTCATCTACTGGGGCAACCGCGATGCCAGTCTCTTTGTGGCGCAGAAGCTCATCCTGGAGCCGGCGAAGGAAGACTGGCCAGTGTCGGCTGAGGAGAGTTCCAAGGACCTGCTGTTGAAGCAGCAAGGCCGTCAGATCGCGAGTGGGAGCGACATTGACGGTGAGCAGACTACGAGCATCGACGCAGTGGACGCCGTTTCCAGCGAGAAGCAGCGCGAGAGGGAGGAGGCCACAGCGTCCTCGGAGGTCTCCTCGGGTTCGGAGGACGGACTGGATGCCATGGTGACCTCACTGCGCCACCGGAGACGCGTGGCAACCACCGCGCTGTAGCGACCGACCTGTACTCGCTGTCATCGCCACTGCCATCGTTTGTAGCGTCCAATTACCTAATTAACACAGCGGCTTGTCCGTTTGGTTGCCTTACAGGTTCGCGTTGAAGCCGATGTCGCAGGTGACGCGCCCGACTCACATCCACAAGCAGCACTGAAGTCTTCGCTTGGGCCCAGCTCTGTCGCCTTGCCGTGCTTGCTTGGCGTGGCATTTAACATTCGGTGCGGTGCTGACGCGATGTGTTGCACCGACTTTCGTCTGCAGCTCGCAGGTGTGTTTCATAATGCCATGTCTGCATCTCTAGCTGCGGATCAATCTCTTTGCATCCACCGAGTGCGAAGGGATTGGCTCAAGTGGCGAAAGAGCGACGAGTAGAGCCACTCCACAGCTTTCTTGACTTCTTACACACGTCTAGGAGCATCACATCAGTCGCGCTGCAGATCTGCAGATTCCAATCGAGCCGGACGCTCAAGTAATCGGCACAGCCCCAGTGCTGATTACAGCACCGGATGTTTCCACTCGCTCTTGTCCGTCGCCATCAAGACTCGCGGCGGGTCAGCGGCACAGCTTGGCTTGGCTCCGTTACGTGGCATGACGATCCACGAGCTGTGGGCATCGGCAGATTGCTTGGCGGCTAGCGGCGCGCGACAAACGGCACGCCAGGGGCGAGTGCATGAAGGCGTTGAAGCCCATGCTGTGTTGGTGCTGGTGTCTTGTGTGGCGTCGTCGGGTTAGAATCAGCTCTGCGAGACTGCAACCATCTTCTGTTGGAGGCAGCAGTCGTGGCACCCAGGCTGGGTTGGCGTTGGCCATGCCGCTCTCGACCTCGCTCCGATCAGGCGATGAGTGGCGTCTGGCGAGCATGAGGCGCACAAACATTTGGAAAGGCGGGGCGCCGTGCGTCGCTCGACACCAAGGAGGGCGATGTCTCGACTAATTGGCGGCAGCCTGGCAAACTGGGCGGGCCCGTCGGCGTCCGCAGGTCCGGAGGTTGGTCACATCGCGATGCTGGCTCGCATCTGATTGCCGCGGCCGATTCGAGCCGACTCGGACAGACACTCGGCAGGCTGTCACGCGATCAGTTTCTCGTCGCGCCGTCGCTGGCTCGGAGCCATCACGCATCGTCGTAGCGCTGCGCAGGCACCCCTGCGAGGATCGGCCAGGGAGTCGGTTCGCGTTGCTCGCGGCGCCGAACTTCGGTGGGGATCAGCCGATCAGCGCCGGCGCGCCACGGCCAGTGCTCCGACGGGCCTCAAGCCGGCTTCCCTCGCGGCGACCACCGCAGCGAGCCCAGTGCACCTTGAAGATCTGCCTGCAGCTGGCCGACCAGCAATGCGCATACAACGCGCCTTGCAGGCTGCAACTTGCAGCGGCTGCAAGTGCAGCCGCGTGGTCATGCCTGCTCGGCTTGCAGTGATGCTTGTCATCCGCTGGTCGTTCGATTTTCCCCGAATATAAGCGGTCCGAATTAGCGACTTGTGAACGTGCCAGCTGGTTTGGACGGGAGTGCGTGGGGACATTTTTGTCTTGGCGAGAGTATGCGAGTCGGGCGAACGATCGTCGCGAGCACGTGCTGGAGACCGCAGCGTTCATGTGCATGCACGTGGTGCGGGGATGTTTGTGTTCGCCTGGTTGCGTGGCTGCCCCGCTCTCTCTGTCCGTGGGGCGTGCGCTTCGAGAGGCGGGAGGGCCGCGTCGGAGATCGGTGCTTGAAACTAGCACTGCCAAGGCTCACTCTGGCATCCTGGCGACGTCGAGGTCTGCGGAATGAGACGTTGGTCTCGACGCACCGGGTGCCTTCCCGGCGCGAGGCGTGGTATGCAGTAGGTGTTCGTCAGCCAGGGCTGCTGTAGACGTCCTGCCTGCAGGCAGGCAGTGAGGCTGCCTTGGCTTGGCGTGCAGCGCCGAACCTTGGTCCGCCCTGCCAGCGCACCGAAACCCGCGGGAAGCCTCGTCACCAGCCAAGCGAGAAGATCTTCCCGTCGGGAAGCGGCATGGCGCCCTAACACGTCAAAGTGCCCGTACTACTGTGATCTGCGCCGGAGACGCAGGGCCCAACCTGTGCTGCAGCGTGCAGTGCTGGCAGGAGCGAGGCCACCCCATTTTCACGGCGCCGGTGCTGCTGCGCTGGCTCATGCCCGTAAAGTCCAAGCAGGGGACCCGGCGTGCGATTTGCCGCTGCTGTGCCAAAACGGACTCTAATTCGGCCCCATCAGCGAATAGGGTACGACTGACGTACCTTCAAGATCTCCGGTTTTTCGAACGTCTCCGGTCGGCGGTTCGATTTCTCCTCGCGTTGGGCGCTGCGCTCCGGAATAAGCGGGGGAGACGCCCTTCCTCCTGCTACTCTCCGCAGATAGGTGCATGTATTACGGGCCACAACCGGCTCGGGGACACGCCGCCTTTGCAGCTAATTTCGGGATGGGCGATTCGCGACTTCTCCGGCTTGGCGTCAATGCCCGATGGCCGATGGCGGATGCTCGGCGCTCGGCGCCTGATGCCCGGTAGCTGGCTGCAGGCGACCGCTGCTGCTGCTGCCGCGTCCGTCCGTCCGCGGGGGCGCACCTCTGCACGGTGCGTGATGGCCCGCAAGCACCCGTCGGCAGCCGGCTCGTATGCACGCACATCCACCCGAGTCTATCCTGCGATGCGACCACCTTGCCTCGCCTGGCGGCGCCATCACCAGCTACCCCGTCTTGCCACCGACTTCCATTGGCAGCGCCCCGAGGCGCGAGTGCTGGCATCTGTCTGTCTGTAGAGACCGTCGCGGCGACAGTAATGCGCCTCCCGAAGGGACAGGTGCACGCCGCGGCAGGGGCCCGCGGCGAGGTCACACGGCACGGCACGACGCGGCGCAAGCTGAGCTGCCCCCCTCTACGCCCGCCTTGCATGCGCAGCCAGCCCAGCCCAACCAGCAGCCGTCCCTCCTCTCGCAGCACTTCGGGGTGCCGGCCGAGTGGCTTGATTGTGTCGGTGTGTGTGACGTGGCGGGCCTCACTCGCGTGCCTGCAGCTCCAGCCCCAGCTCCTCTCGGCCGTCTCCAGCTCTCCGGCCAAGCCGACGGTCTCGTCCGGCGCGGCCCTCCCTGGCTGGCCGCTCGCCCGTTCTTTCTCGCGCTCCGGCTGTCCACGCCGTGCCCGAGCCGGACCAGACTGACCGGCGAGACGCCCGCGTTTCCGTTCGCCTCACTTCCGCTCTTGCCCCGCGGCCCCGAGCCCAGCGCACACACAAACGCACGCACGCACGCACACAAGCGCACGCACAGAGACGCCCAGACGCCGTATTCGCGAGGCTGTGACAGGCATGGGGGCGCTTGGCGTCGAGCGGTGGCAACCCCGCGTGGCGTCGACGGCCAGGAGACCGTCTTGCCAGACTCTAGACGGCTCCTCCACCGTCCACGACAGCGAGGACCAACAGCAGGAGCAGGAGCAGGAGCAGGAAGAGGGCACTCGACAGCGCCACGCGCACTACAGCGCCATGACGACGCTGCCGACTGCGACGCCAGCGTTGGAGTTGGCGCTCGACAGCGTGCACCAGACGGGCACGCGCTACCGCTCCAACAGCGCTGGCGACGGGCCGGAGAAGACGCGCGACCGCAAGAGCTGGTTCCCGCGCTTCAAATCCAACTGGTTGGGCACCTTCCGCTCCAAGCAGATGTTCCCGTGCTGCGAGTGCGCCGTGCTGGGCGCTGACAGTGTCGGAGCTACGACCGGCGCCGCGGCGAGGTACAAGGGCGCCGAGGGCAAGCACTGTCGCTGCGGCAAGGACCAGTGGCATCTGGCCAAGACTGTGGAGGAGACCGAGTACAACCGCCGCATGGAGGTGAGCAAGGCGCTAGGCGGTATGCGCTACGACGAGGCTGTGCTGCGTCTGCGTAGTATGGGCACGTCCGAGGAAGAGTTGACGCGCATGGCCGGTTCGGACCAGGACGCCAAGCGCATGGACGTCTCGGAGCACGGACTGGGCCTCACCCAGCGTACTGGCGCTCGTGTGTACCCTCCTGTGGCTGTGAACGTCCCCAAACGCGCCCCCAGCGTCTCGAGCGACCCAGGCGTGTCACTCATGGGCTCCAATACCCGGGCGTACGCGCCGCAGCTCATCAAGACGGAACTGGGCGGCGGCCCCACCTCAAGTGTCAGTACGCATTCACAAGTCTTTGGCTACGACAACTCGGCCAAGACGTACCCTACTGGCGTGTACAGCCCGTTGTACGCCACTGGCAGCGGCAGCGGCGAGTACACGTCGAGTGTGGGTGTGTCCACGTCCGCAGGCCCGACTGAGTACGAGCAGTTGGCCCCAGCGCCTTACGGGGACGAAGAAGGTTTCAGTGAGCTGCTGCAGGGCATTCTGGAAGACGACCCGCGTGCTGGGACTGCTGGTGGAGTCACGCTCAGTCCTAACGGCAGCTACGCGCCAGGGCGCTACGCTTATTCAGTGCCTTCAGGCACTCCGGTGGCACCAGGAAGCGTGTCATCGCTCAAGCGCACCATGAGCGCTCCACCCTACAGTATGACGGAGCCACCAGCCAGCGATATGACGTACTACCAGGACCCGAGCAGGAGGACGAGCGCGGCGCCAAATCTGAATATCAGTGTGAACCAGCCGACGCAGTATCACCACTACCAACTGCCACCGCAAGCCCAGCCGTCGCAACAGCCGCAGACACACATGCACGCGCAGCAGTTCCCCTACCAGCCGCAGCATCCGCCTCAGCAGCAGCAGTCGCAGGGCTACGGCCATTCCCTCCCCATGACGTCCAACGCGTCTTTCTAGCAAGCGCCAGAGCTGTGACTGGAGACCGCAGGCTGGAGTCGAGAGTTGAGTGTCGAGCGAGCAAGTCGTGCGCAGCGCACGCACGCACGCTCCAGTAGTAAGCTATCGTCCGAGGGGAGACGTCGAGCCAGAACCGACCGACCCGATCGCAGGGGAGGCGGACAAGTCTTCTATGTAAATGCCAACGTGCCTGTCGTACTTGTTGCCTTCTGTCTACGTGGTCAGTCTCCATGCTTGCGGTCTTGATGCACTCAGTTGGAAGGCACAGCCACGAACTCGCGGCTCTGCGTGAGTTTGTCGTCAGGTTCCTGCAGAAAGGTGTCCAGTAGCGTGTTGAAGCGCTCAGCAGACGACAGCACCAGGTCGTGGCGGCCGTCAGCCAGCACCTCGCGTCGCGAGTGCATGATGCGTTCGCTCAGGTATTCGCCATGGAAGTCGGCTACCATGTCGTCCTGGCCGCCGGCCACCACCAGTGTCTTGCACTTGATGTACGGCAGTCGGCCGCAGTATAAATCGCCGCCCTCCTCGCTCTCTACGCGGCGCAGCGCCTCCAGCATCTCTAGGAACGCACACTAGCGTTAGAACTCGGCGCACAACACCACATACACAGCTCACACGGGTGGAGACAGGATCAACCCAGTAAGTGACGTACCGGTCCACTTGGTCTGCAGGTTCTCAGCGCCGTAGACAGCTTCGCCCGCTGCCCGCCGCGCGCGCGTCCACTTGCCCACGTCTGCGAGTACCATCATGGCGTCCATGTCTTCGTCACTTACGAACGCCTACACCAAGCAACGACAGCAAGCACGTGACATAACGATGAGTGTCACCGTTGACACGGACGTTCTCAGCCGAAAAGATTATCGTCGTACATTGCCATTGACGAGCACGAGTCGTTCAACGCGCTCAGGCGCCTTGGCAGCCAGAACAGCGGCCACATTGGCGCCGGCGCTCCAGCCCAGCACCGAGAACTGCTCCAGCTCCAGCGCGTCCGCGACGCGCAGCATGTCGTCGGCGTCGCGCTCGAACCAATTGCCGGTGAAGTCGCGCTCAGGAGGACGCGAGCCACCGTAGCCGCGTGGGTCCACACCCACGAAGGCATACTTGGCTGTCAGCTCTGTGCTGTTCAGCTGCGGTGCGAACGCGCTCTCCACAGACGCGAAGGCCGGTGGCAGACACAGCACAGGCATGCGCGTGTCCTCGTCAGCGCCAGTGGGCGGAGTCGGCGCCACCGCATGCAGCGACACGCCGTCGCCCACGGACAACTGGAGGCTGCGCAAGCCAGCAGGCAGCACGGATGAGGCCAGGCTGCGAGCCGTGGCTGCGGGCAGGAGGCGCGTGGCGGGGAAAGAGAGCAGCATGAGGTCGGCGCTTGATCACTTGCTCCTTGCGACGCGATTTGCTACTGTGGCTGCTGTCGATGCATATCAATGGGCCGGTCCACCTCATTGGTCAGATGCCAGTGTTTTCATCCAATTGGATAGAGAGAGGGAGGGATGAATGCCTAATAGGATATGAGATTCGATCCTTACAAATCAGTGCAAAAGCTCGAAAGCGTTACTAAAGCATGCAAATAGTTTTCAGAAAAGAATGCACTGGTTCGGAGATAAATGGAGCAATTCAATTGGACGCCAAAAACACCTTCAGAGATATAAATGATAGACGAGGACAGATCATTGGCCAGACGTCCCAACCTGACAATGGGTTCAACTCATTTTGCTCTGCAACCCCAAAGACACTCAAGCGACACAAGTATCCCTGCTCAACGCTGCCGACGACACTTGCTGCTGGCTGCTCATGACCGCCACAATGCTGTCTAGACGACGCAACCGCGGCTGGGAACTATGTCTCCCCTTCTTGTTGCTGCTCGTGCTGCAGCCTCGCCGTGCTCTGGCTGCGTCCACCGTCGCCAGGAACACCACGCTCGAGTGCGACTCTGGCGGCGTCAGCACGGACGGGCGTATAATCTGCGGACCACAGACGCCACTAATCATGGTGCTAGAGTTGCCAGGCTCGTTCTCTACTACGACAACAATGTCTGACGTCGTGTGTGTGCTGCAAGGCAGCGTGGCGCTGACAGATCCGACTGCGCACTTCACCTCGTCGCCCAGCACCTCTTCGCAATACGCCACGCTCGAGATCTCGGCGTCGCTACCCGCTTCCAGTGCATCGTTAACTGACATGGAGAACTTCGGCAGTGACGCAAGCGACGACGGCGTCGAATTACGCTGCAACGTCACGCTAAGCGCCGAATCTGACGCCGTGACAGAGGTCTCCGCCTCACTCCCCAGCTTCGTGTACCTCTCGGACGACGCCTGGGCCATTACAGACATGACGCTAGCGTCTGGTGCAGGCATCGCAGGGGCCGACGACACCGCGCAACTGTCCTTGCAAGTGAACGGGTCGAATCCAGCACAGCGCCAAGCTTCGCTGAGTGGTGTCTGCGTGCTGAACGGGCAGCAATGCGACGTGGAGAGTGGTCAACTGCGCTATCGCGTGCAGCTGAACGACAGCGACGCTGAAAACAGCGGTCTCACGTACAACTGCTCGATCTTGGACGGTGCCGGCAACGCGTTGCAGCAGCGTGGCGTACTGCAGCACCAGCCACCGCAGCTCGATGGCCGAGAGCCCATATTGGAGACCGTGGTGCTGCTCTTCTCCACGAGCAAACCTGCGCGTGTGGGCAGCGTCATCTCCGTCACCTTGCGCGCCAAGGAGCTGCGTACGAGTTTGTCAGGCAACTGTACTGTCAACAACGCTATGGAGACCAGTCCGCTGCTCGAGACTGAAGACGCTGGGTTCTACGTCACACAATACACGGTGGCAGAGGGTGATCGCAGCGTCACACCTGACGACGACTCCATTATGCCGCTGCGCTGTATAGTAGCCAACACTGCAGGCCAGGCTCGAGTCTTCGAGGCAAACGTGACGCTGGGCTTTAACGTGGACGCACAGCCACCACGTATTACCAGCACGACGCTGCTCTTTTCGTCCGACACGCCAGCACACGAAGGCTCTGTGATTGAGATCCACGTGGGGTTGGAACAGGATGAGCCGTCGTTGCACATACCCAGTCCACAGGACACCAATTGCCTCATCAACAACGTCTCAGTGGCCAACAGTTTCTCACGCGCGGCAGCCAACGCCTTCATGCTCACCTACGTGGTGGGCAGCGAGCCTGCACGCTGGAAAGCTGGACAACTGCCTCTGCATTGCGTGGTGCGCGACGCTGCCGGTAATACAGCCACCGTGTCCAGCTTCACAGATGGCAATACGCTCTTTGCTCGAGAACTCAAGCCAGAGACGCTGGCACCTGAAGCGTTCGTGGCACGTGTCAATCTACCGGACAAACTGCTGCTGCTCACCTTCCTGCTGGTTGCTGTGGCCTCACACGCACTTTCTAAGCTCTTCCCGCTCGTAGGACTACCTCGAATCACGGGCTATCTGGCCACAGGCGTTATCGCTGGACCCTACGTGCTAGTACTGCTGTCTTCGGATCAACTGCGACGACTGCGCGTGCTGGACGAGCTGGCGCTGGCCTACATCGGTCTGGCTGCCGGCAGCAAACTGCATTGGCGTCAAATGCGACCGCTACTGTGCAGTATCGCCGTCGTGACACTCGCACTCACGGTGGTAGAATACGTCGTGGGCACACTCACAATCGTGGTGCTCTCTGGGCTGTTGGACTTCCTGCAAAGCACGTCTGACGCCGAGCGCTACGCCATCGCGCTGCTGGCTGGCTGCATGATGGTGGCACGCAGTCCGTCCTCGGCTCTGGCTGTGATCGAGGAGACACGAGCACATGGCCGCTTCACCACACTCTGCTTCGCTGTGACTGTGTGCTGCGATGTGCTGGTCATCCTGCTCTTCAACGTCAACAGTATGGTCACTGAGAGCTTTCTGAGTGCCAAACGCGTGGACGCTCGGGACGTACTGCGACTGGCACTGCAGCTCTGCGGATCCCTGGGACTGGGAGCCGTACTGGGCAAACTCATGGCGCTGCTCGTGCTTTTCCGACCGCGTTGTGTCACTCGTAAGCGCCGGATGCTTCTGCGAGTGGTGCAGACGGTGAAGCAGTTGCTGCTGCTGGTCTACGGCGGACTCGTCTTCGCGCTGGGCCATGCCGCACACCCGTATCTGGAACCGCTGTTGTGCTGCATGGTCTCCGGTGCCGTCATGTGGAACTGCAGTTCACGGCCGGACGAACTGGCGTTGCTGCTTTCAGGGCTGGCTGAGCCCGTCTACGTGTGCTTCTTCACACTAACTGGTGCGGCTCTGGAACTGGACATGCTGGCTCAGGCGTTGGTATTGGCACTTGTCCTCTGCGTCACCCGTGCTGCTGCCATCTTCGTCGGGAGTCTATTCGGTGGTCTGTGCGCTGGCGAATCTCCACGGCACGCACGTGTGGCTTGGATGGCTTACCTCACGCAGGCTGGAGTCACACTGGGACTCGCGAAGCAGACCCAACTGCTGTATCCTGGCTGGGGTGGCTACTTCTCCACGCTCATTGTGGCCGTGGTCATCTGCAACCAGCTCGTGGGGCCACCGCTACTGCGTTACGTGTTGCGACTCGTGGGCGACGCCCAGCCACCCGCGTCTCCAGGCTGCGTGCCCGGACTACAGGCACTCGTACTCACGAGTCAACATGCGGACGAGCGTTGTTCCGCTCGTGTTGACAGTGCAGTGTCGCGGATGGAGCTCTGTGGCTGGGTCGTGCATGTGCAGCCACTGCAGCCCAGCGCTTTGGACCCCAACGAAGAAGAGAACGACGACATTGACACCAACATCGCAGCCCAGATCGGTGAGGCGCTAGAGCGACTGGAACCGTTGGCAGTTGCCGTGGTACTGTTGCCCAGCGACGCTGAGAACCTGCGAGTGCTGCGTGTCCTGGCTTCAGCTTGTCAGAGAGCCAAGCGTGTGAATGTGCTGCGGGTGGTGGTCCAAGTGGTGGGGAACGACAATAGTGACCTTACCGGCGGACAAAGCTGGGCAGATGCCTTCGCCGGTGTGGCTGCCAACGATCCGCACGGCGACAGTATTGATGTGGTGGTTGTTGACCGTCGCGAGGCAGCCGAGCTACTAGTGGAGCTAGCTGCAAACGGCACTGTCCTGCACCCGAAGGGGTCAGTGGGCAGCGAGAGCGCTGTGGTTGATACACAGCAGATGGAGAACGAGTTGGTGCGCAAGAAACGACATGTGCAGCATGTCTGAGTGCTAGAATCGGAGGTGGCATAGCTTTGAAGGTATGTTACGACCTGTGTTGAGTTTTGGGAGGGTGATGCAGCTCTCACAGGTCTAAAGGGAGCTGTAGAGCTGGTGCTTATGTCTTCCAGACTAGCACGGAGACACCTGCGGCCACGCTGAAGTAGACGTACGTCTTGATCTCGTGCGTGACGTAGGCGCCGAAGGAAGAGCCCACGACACAGTTCCAGCCGCGACCATACTCCTTCTCCATGTTGCGACGCACGAACTCGGCGATGGTGGAGAACGTCTTGCCCGACTGCAGACACACGAGTGCATAGAAGCGATGGCAGCCCGCAGCCAGACATCCAGCAAGTAGATGAGTCCACCTGAACATCCCAGCGTCGCCAAGCAGTAGTCTCACAAAGCACAAGACGCACTGGACTACATCCGCACCGTGACTTGCAGCTGGAAGGCGTCGCGTGCCGTGGCTAGCACCTTCTCCAGCATGGTGTCCGTCATGTCCTCGGCGAAGACCACTGTCTTGTAGAACTTGTCATTCTTGCCCGTCATAGCGCGCTCACGCTACAGCCAGTCACCCCCAGCAGAGGAACCGCAAGGACAGTTGAACGAGGAGAAGAGAGCTGCGTGCGCTGGAGTAAGGCGAGCGAGAGGTATCGAGTGCCAGAGTCTCTGAGCCGACGGATATGTGACTCTTCGCCGTCGTCTGCGATCCTTTGGGGCAGCGCTAGGTCGCGTTGCATCACTGCCGTCTTTGTCTGTGAGAGTTTCGAGGAAAAGGAGGCGAGGTAGCGCTCCCCGTCGCAGTCGCATGCGCCTTGAGCTCGCTTCGCTCACAACTCACGTCTCACGATGTTCTCCGTCTCCAAGAATGAAGAGTTGAAAGTCGTGCGCTGCGCATGGGGCAGTTGGCTCGCCCAACACTTATCAACGCGGGAAGAAGCTGGCGCTGCCGAACTTACCTCGTCCCACGTAGCGCCGCTATGGCCACGGGCTGCGAGCTCCGAGCTTCGCGGCGCTGGGACTCTCGCAGTTCTTAATCCACTTGGCAACGCGAAGAGCGAGTATCAACCGCTATTGCTACTGCATCTACGAGCTTCATGGGGATCCAACTGCGCAAACTTCTACGTGCGCGTGTGATCGTGGTGTTTGGAGCAACGAGTCGCGTAGGGAAAGCGACGCTAGAGGCGTTGGCAGCACAAAATACCGTGTCGGTGGCGCTAGTGGCGGCCGTGGAGAATGTAAAAGACTTCCGCGCGCAGCAGCTTAAGCGCGCCACCAACTGCTTCCTGGTGCCCTGTGACTTCTCAAGCGAAGGTTTCGAGTCTTTGCGACGCGCCGTGCGTCATGCAGACTCGGTGCTGCTGGTGCCAGCGCTCTCGCCCGGCGGCGTGCACTTCTCAAAACGTGTGATCGACGCTATAGCGACGGAAGAAGTGCCTCGACTCGTATTGGTGAGTAGCGTTCTTGGTGCGCCCGAGCTGCTGGCACGCTGTCTCGGAGAACCTGCCAGTGTGCGGCACAGAGCCACGGAGGCTGCGGGCCCAAGGGTGCAGGAGCCAGAAGGTACGGAGGGCTACGAGGCCGTGGAAGCCCACGCGCGAGTCCAACTGCCGGAAGCCGGTCGCGCTGTGGCGCTGCGTGTGCCTATGATGATGGAGACGCTGCTGCACTGCCGCGACGAGCTGATATTCGCCAACCGGTTCTTGGGCTGCTTCGCACCAGACACGCGTGTGAGCTGCACGTCTGTGTATGATGTGGGAGCGGCGGCTGCGGAAGTGCTCATGCATCCGCGTCGCAAGTATGAGCCAGCCTATCGTCTTGTGGGCCACGGGGTGAACTGTTCGCCTCGGGAGGTGGCACGTCGACTGAGTCGTCTCTTGGGGCGTGAGATCACGTACAAGCAGCTTGCAGACGTTGATTTCCTGTCTGTGCTGCATGAGAAGGGGGCACCCGAGCAGGTTGGTCGAGGCATGGTGGGGCTCAAGGTCTATCTGGAGGAAGACCGCGACGAGCAGCAAGGAGATGCTACTGGATCAATAGCGACGGAAGGAGAAGCAACAGCATCACCACCGGCCAGAGCGCCACGAGGTCTGCCTGAGGACTTCCGTGTGAGCGGCCACTTCCACTTGCTGACGAAGCGGGAGCTGATGACACCGCGCCACTGGCTGACGCACCACGCACTCATGCAGTTCGGCCGCACACCACAGAACCAAGTGCAGCTCTTCGTGGTGGGTTCGGGGGAAGCTCTCTTCCTGGAGGTGAGTCAGTTCGTGGCGCGCCAGATCACGGCACCGTCAGTGCTGCCGTCTCGCGAGGCTGGAGAAGGCGCCATTCCGACGACGAACATATCTACGCACGACCACAGCCACGGCGGAGGACTACAGCAAGCCAAAGTGACGCTGTGCACGGTCAAGGCGAGTCCTGGGACATCGGATGCAGATGCACCGTCGCCAGCCGCGCTGTATCAGGTGGAAGGTGCTCCAGCCTCTCCGTTGGGTCATCTGCTGAGCCAGCTCTCGGCACTGGATGTGGTGCTGCTGATCCCCCCACTGCGACTGGGAGCTCGAAGCTGTCTGGACGTGGTGCGAGGTGTGGTGCACGCTGCTGCGCGTGCGGACGCCTGGGGTATTGTGCTGGTGAGTTCGCTGTTCGTGGGTGCACCCAGCAACCGCCAAGGCGAGCGTGAATGTCTGGAGCAGTTGGAAGAGATCGAGAACTGCGTCAAGTCGTCGGGAGTGCCGTATACAGTGGTGCGACTGCCGATTTTCATGGAGTACCTCTTGGCGCTTTCAGCGGTGACAGAACCCAAGAGAGAGGTGACGCAGTTCGGCGACCTCGAGGAGGAGAAAGACGAAACTCCTCTGCGTGGTCAAGAGGCTGTTGAAGCTGCGGATAAAGCTGCAGAAGTGGAGGAAAAGATAGTGCCGACGCCAGAGCTGGTACCTCCGTCCAACCGCAGTGCTTGGCCGCTACTGGAGCCGTCACTGGCCGTCTCACGGCTGTATCTGATGGCACTGGCGGACGCAGCCAAAGCACTGACGGCCATTGCCTTTACATTCCCGCTGCATCGTGGCAGGACGCGCATACTGTACACGGCCAGCGCCACGCTGGAGGAGGTGCAGCGTGTTCTGCAAAAGCACGCCCACAAGGCTCGTCCTGTGAGTCTGCGGCGTGTGGACGCCCTGGGAGAACAGCTAGGTCGAGAGTTCTGGCGCATCGCCTACTGGCCGCGACTGCACATGCAGCAGTTCCTGGAGAGCGCTGTGGAGTTGACCGCTATGGCAGACAAGGCGGCCCAGACGGCGACGGAGACGGGAGCCCCAGCCGAGAAACGCACTATGGTGCTGCCAGTCTCGCAGCGCTTCGAGGACATCACGGAGCGTCCGTCGATGTCGCTCGATCAATGGGCCAAGGAGAATGCCAAGTGCTACACGCACGCGCTCATGCTTCCCTCTGCCAAGTGACTGTCAGCTCTTCCTAATCGTCTTGGCTGGGGTTCAGCTACATGCGAAGTTGTTAGCAGCAGCAAGTGAGTCGACAGCGTAGCTCACATACCAGCTTCTTATGGTCACACTTTATATTCTGCATCTCCATCTGGCTGCTCCACTCTGGCACTTACTTCGAAGTACCTTGTACCTCGTGCTCTGTTTTGCTCGACGTACTACAAGCCGTTGAACTTAGTCACGCACACGCTGCCAGGCCGTCGCGTGTTGAGCCGATACGTGCGCCTCCGTGGCGCTCTGCTGCTCCACCACAGGCAGCTCCGCACTCGCCAAGAGCTCGAAAGCGTCGCCCAGCGCAGCTTCCGTGGCGTCATCGCTAGGCACCACCACCACCACTTGACCGCGCTGTACTTGGTGCTTGAGCTGTGCAACGCCCTCCGTCCCACCGCGCACCAGCACAGGCTCACCACTGGAGCTCGAAGCTGAAGCGAACGCCTGCAACGCACGCTCGCTCTTGCTGCGCAGGTCTTCCAGGATGGCCTGGCAACTTAGCTCCGTGGACGCCTGAGTCTCGACACTCGAGACATCCGAAGAGCTCCCACCAGCCACCACGACACGCTCACTGGAGCGGAACGGGTTGCCATTCACGTACGGTGGCGGCGCGTTCACATCCGTGGTGGCCAGAATAATGGCACCCTGGTCGTCCAGTCGCTGCTCCACGACGCGGAAGCCTGCGTGCTGGAAGAAGTGTGGACGGAAGTGGTAGCGCGCGAACTTGGACGCGCCGTTGTCACCCGCGCTGGCGAACGACCCGCCCATGATCACTTGGTGCTCACCGTCAAAGCACGGCTCGCTGAAGTCGTCGTAGTACGGGTGCACGCGGAAGCCAGGCAGCGCCGAGAAGGAATCTTCACACCACTCCCAAGCATTGCCAAACACGTCGTGGAAACCCGCGGCAGTGGGCGGCAGCGCGTCCACAGCCGAGAAAGACATCCACGACCAGTTGAGGTTTTTGCCCGTAGCTTGAGCCATAGTAGCACCCTCCGGAAGCGTCAGAACAGCGTCCGACTCCACGTTCACCGAGCGATCCGCTTCGTCACGCAGGAGCTGGTGAATGGGTTCCGTGGTCAAGTGGTAAACCACGCGCTCGTCGCTCTGCTGAGCAGTCTTCCACTTGCAGAAAGCCTGCGCTTCGTGGAAGTTGACTTGCGCTGGCCAGCTCCATTGCATTGGCAGCTCGTCAAACATGGCGCGCAGCTTGTAGCGGTGGCTGCCGGAAGGTCCGTCGGCCACCCAGAAAGCCGGCCACTTCGTGTTCTTGAAGCAGCGCCACTCCCAGCCCAACTCACTCCAGAACGCCGGCTCCAAGTACCCTCCAGCACGCACAAACTCAAAGAACTCGCCGTTGGAGATGAGGAACTTGCTGGCGCGACAAGCTGGAACATTCACGTCACGGTGGCCGTACTCATTGTCCCATCCAAAACTGGGGAATCCCCGCGGCTTACCCACCTGCACGTTGCCTCCCGCCACTTCCAGCAGCTCGTTCTCCGGGTAGTCCACGCCCACTTCTGGTCGCAGTGGCGCGTCCTGCTTCAATGACTCGTGGTAGGCTGGTAGCAACGCCGAGCCCTTGAAGAACTCCACTGGGTGTTCCAGCATCAGCATGGACGACGTCTCGTGGTGGATGCGTTCATGCTCAATAGCCATCTGCAGCGCCCAGAGCGGACTCTGCTCTGTGATCTGTTCATGCCCAGGCTCCAGACCGGGATGGCTCTCCACAACGTTACGGACGAGCTGATAGACCTCGCGACGGTAGCTAAGCACGTCGGCCACAAGCGGCCACTGCATCTCGTTCTTGCTCATGTCGTCCCAGCGCATCTCGTCCACACCCACCTCGAAGATGTGCTCAAAGTGCGCATTCACGGGCTCTGAGATCAGACCCGACACCAGGAACTTGTTCACGAAGAAGCTGGTGGGGTGGCCGTAGTAGAAAATGAGCGGATGACGTAGGTGGTGAGGCGGCGGTGTCACAAAGGCGCGTTCGCCCTGCAGCGTCGCAAACAGCGCGTCCGTCATGGCCCACGAGTTGTCCAGGTAGTCGAGCATCTCTTGGCGAGAGCACGAGCGCAGATTCGGCATCTTGACGGCGCTCAGGCGACCCGTGGCTTTGTCGACGCCCGGGAAACTCGGGTCCGTGCGCGGGTTGCGCGTCGTGGTGAACCACTCGTCCGAGCGCTCGCCGTACAGCGCGCTGTCGTCGCTGCAGACTGCGGTTTCGCGCTCGTGGAAGTGTTCACCCTCGTCACGGTGCGTCGCAGCGGCCGCTGTGGCGAAGCTCGAGCTCTGCGCGTTGCTGGGCGGCGTGTGCAGGCCGCGGTACTGACCCGCAGTCGCAGTCAGACGCAAGTTCTGGAGCGCGCGAGGCCGCAGAGAGGAAGGAAGAAGAAGAGGAGAGTCGTTCGTGGCGAACGTCTCGCGGGTCTTCACGGAGGGCGCCAGTACTGAGGCGGTCCGTGCTTGCAGCTTGCGCTTGTTGGCAGTGGCGAAGCGACGCGGGAAGCTCGTGATGGACAGCATGGCGAGCAGGAAGTAGACGCGGTCGTGGCGGCGGCGGGAGGACGAAGGCGGCGAGGAGCTCCGGGCTGGTGGGCGCTTGCGAGCTACTGCACCTTTTGAGAAGTGATCGTCTTCGGCTCTCGATGGATAAGTGTATAAGACGCCGGCAGAGGCCATTATTGACACCTATCAGTGATCACGGCCCCTTCTGGGTCACACTGAGCGCGCACTATTAAAAGGCGCTTTGTCCGACGGAAGTGGCACACTGCAGCACCGGAGCAGATTCGTAACCCGAGGGGGTGGGGTACCAAATAAGGGGCACGGCGCTCGAAGTGTCCCGTACGTTACGGAGCGGACCCGAGCACGGCTGGAGGCACGCGCGGCGCGCGGGTGCCAGGGCCTTTTGCCAATGCTCCCGCCCTCCGCCCTCCGTTTCGCCACACGGCCGAGGCGGCGTCCTTTGAAATGCGCAGCCATTTGCGTAACCGCTGGCAGCGACCTTCATTCGGAGACCGCTTGCTTCATACCACTCCATTCAGTCAGCGCCGGGGTCCCGGATGGCTGGACCGGATCGCGTAAGCTTGCTCCGGGTGCATCTGCTCGAACTGGATCGTGCCGGCGTGCTCGGAGAGCTCTGGCTGGACTTGCGCACGTCCATTGGACGGAGTATCCGTCGGCAGTCACTCGAACTTGGCACGAACACAGTCGAAGCCGGCGGACTCGCGCTCGGGTTCTCCAGCGTTCTTAGTGCGAAACCGCTGTCGGATCCACCCGCAGACGGCCCTTTGCAAGTGCCTCAATGGACGCGAGTCGGACCAAGTGTCCGCTGCAGCGCTCAGGCCGGGACCAGGCTCCGGGGCCAAGGCAAGCTCGCGCCAGCGAAATAAAGTGACTTCGCTGCACAGTGGCGAGCATAACCACGAGGCCAGGAGGCCAGGCAGCTGGCTGGGTTGCAGCCAGGATGTCGCGCTCCATGCTGTGCGCGCAATCTCACAGCGCTAGCCAGAGAACGAAGTCAGAGAACGAAGTTGGTCGCCTGGACGTTGCGAGCCTTGGGTGTTGAAGAGGCGTGAATCTGGGGCCACAGAGTGAAGGTCGTAGGCAGCATAGCAGCATTCATTCCCGTAGACGCAGGCCAGTGGCAAAGTCGGAGGCGGACGCGAGAAGCGAGATGGTGCGCGTCGCAAGCCCCGAGTGGGCGACTGCGGCTGCGTGCGCGTATGTGGCGCTCGCGGTGGCCAACGCGGCGAGCAGCAGCGACAGCGGCAGCGGCTCGGCCATCGACTCGCAGGTGCAGGCGTGGCTGGAGAACTACATGGAGG
>JAADYK010000361.1:0-22657 GCA_023338225.1 Halophytophthora batemanensis
GGTCCTCATTTGCCACTCAGTCAAAAGAGCTGCTGTCCAAAGGCGAGAAAGGCAGGCCTCGCCTCAGACTCAGAATACAGACTCCGAAAAGATGGCCTCAGATGTGTGAGGGCGCACGAAGGTTGTGTGAAGGTTGCGCGTACGTGAGAAAGAACGACCTTGAAGTGAGGTTAAAATGAGCACTTGCACACATGAACACTACATGTACATGTTCCTCGAGATTGTTTAGCGTAGGCGCACAGACACCACAGTTCGATGGACTCCAGTACTTCCTCCACACCAGCTCTTGCTGATCTGTAGCCCTTCTAGTTGGTCCGCGACGCTTATTGCTGGACTGCTGACTGCTGCTTGGACCATGATCCTCACGGCTGGACAACATCAGTGGACGTGGGCGAGTTAGGCTCGTAGATCACGTGGGTCTCGTTGTACTTGTCCACGAGGTGCTGGCCATTGGTCGTAGGGGAGTACTTGGCCGGGTTGCTCTCACTCACGCAGCTCGGGAAGCAGTCCACCTTGCACGTAAAGTTCGGGTCGTAGAAGAACGGCACCGAGTAGCGCTCAGCCCCCGACTGGTTCACCACACGGTGCAGCGTGGACTTGAACCTGCCATTGGTAAAGTGCTCCGCCATATCGCCGATGTTGACCACAAAGGCGTCTTCACGGGGAGGTACGTCCACCCACTCGCCTTGGTGGCAGATCTGCAGACCGGCATTGGCGTCCGTAGACAGCAGCGTGATGAGTCCAAAGTCTGTGTGTGCACCAGCGCCAAAGATCCCAGCGTCGATGTCCGACTTCTCGGGAGCGTAATGCAGCAGTCGCAGCGCCGTCATGGGCTTGTCAAAGGTGCCGGGCTGGCTAAAGACACCCTTGGCACCTGCGGCCTCGGCGAAGAGCTGCGCCACACGATAGCCCACCGTGCACATAGTGTCATGGTACTCTTCCATAGTGGACTGGAAGGTCGGGTACTTGTCTACATCGGGGAAGACGTTGGGTCCGTGCAGCGGGAGCGCACTCTCCTCGCTGTCCAGAGAGACGTGACGACCAATGTAGTAGCCTTCCTTGGTGTCGCCAACGGTCTGCTTGGCCAGATCCAGCTTCTCGTCGCGCATGAGCGTGTAGCCGCGCATGTACTTGTTGGCCAGCACCTTGCGCTTCTCCTCCAGAGGCTGCGAGAAGAAGTGCCGCATCTCGGCGTAAAGCCGCTCCCGCAGGTCTGTGGGCACGCCGTGGCCCACCAGGAAGAAGAACCCCACCTCCGTGCAGGCCTTGCGCATCTGCTCCGCCGCCTCCGGGCTCGAGAAGTCTACCAGCGGGATCTCCACCATCGTCTTGGGCGTCTGGGCGTCTGAGCGTCTTCGTGGCCGGCCTTCTTGGATCGAGCGCGCTTTCGCTAATGGCGCGCTGCTGCCATGGTGCAGTGCAGTGCAGTGCATTGCAGCAAAGCTCGATGAGTGTGCAACCAGAGACCTGCGCGCTGTGAGACCGAATAACCTGCATGCTCAGATGGACTATCAAGCCTGTCAAGCGTGCGCTTGCCAATGCACCACACTCTGGAAACCGATATCCTGCAAGAACCGGAATGGTGAAGGCGCAGCTAGCCGCGAGAAGTTGTGGTGGATACACCGACTCGGCCCAATCACGGGCTCCATAACGCGTGATGTGGGTCGCGTCATCGCTCCGTAATACCTTGCTCGAAAGTCGGTACTCAACGGAAAACTACCGGAAATGCTGACCCTGGGTCAGTGCAGTTGCGCGAAGGTCGCGTGAAGGTTGCGTGGAAGCGAGAAAGGACGTCGGAGCTTGAAGCGACGTTCGGGTGGTTACCCGCCCAGCAGGACCATCGGCACAATGCAAGTGAACGCTGTTCCTAGGAAGGTACAGACGGCAGCGAGCACCGCACAACGAGTTCACGGGGCTGTAAGTGGAGATTTCGCTCTTGCGGCGTTGATCTGGTGCGTGGCAGGCCGTGGAACCGCTGCTCAAGGCGTGATAGAGGACTGGAAAGTGGTGGGCAAGCTTGACGGAGGTGTTTGCTGTGCCTAGCAGAAGCTAAAGCAGACATGAGCCGCGAACTAGATGGTCTGTTGGACAAACTGGTAAAGATCAACCGCGAGATGGGCGGTGACGAAGGCCAGGGCAAAGCGGCTCGGAATGGCAAAGGCGACCACTTCCACGAGCTCAAGGCGCAGGTCGGCGAGCGACTGCACCGTCTAAAGACCGTAGGTTTGCTCCCTTGCACCTTCTGGATCACAAAGTGGTGCATGAGTGTGATTATGTGGTGACTTGCTCACGTGGAGAGAGGTTGATGTGATGTGGCTGTGTAGGTGCTGCAAGAGAGCGAAGCAGCGTCCAGGAAGCCTAAACACCCGCGCGAAGCCATCCGACGGCAGCAAGAGATTCGAGAAGACATCCGACTCGCTGGACTAGACATCGCTGAGCTTACCACCGGCTTTGAGCAAGAGGCCAAGAAGAAAAAGGTATGCGCGTGACTGGAGCACCTGGTCTTCCGGCGTTCTGTGGGCCGCTGGTGACATTGTGGACTCATAGTTCAATGTCTCCATCGTGCTGCCAGAGCAAATTCTCGCCGGAAGAGATGCAGATGCGCAAGGAGATCGTGATGCAGTACTCCGTCGAGTTTGAGCGCATCAAGGAGCTCGCATCTGCCAACTATCGTTCTCCGGCAGGGCGATCGGCCTTCGAGAGCGCGGGCGTCACCTCGTCCGTGGGTTCATTCGAGAATGGCACGTTCACCATGCGGACCAAGCCCAGTGGGATGCTGGGCAGTAGTGGTAGAACTGGAGGTATTGGAGGGTTTACTGGTGGTGCTGGTGCTGGAGAAGGAGGAGGAGAAGGAGGCGGAGAAAGGGAGGAGATCACTGCTGAACAGCGCACCATGCTCGCGAGCATCCACAAGAACGACCAGCGCTTTGTACGTCCGGCACTCAACAGTTCGAGCTTTACCTGAGTTATGGCACCCGGCTGTACTGATCCCGACTCCATTTGGCGCAACTTGTGTGTCCTTGGGTATTGGACTGTGAGCAGGACAAGATCATTGAGCAAATCGGTACTGGGGTGCAGGAATTGGGGCAGCAAGCGCGCATGCTCAGCGACGAGATCCAGCAGCAGGCCATCATGATCGACGGACTGGAAACCCGCATCGACAAGACACAAGAACACGGTACGTCCTCACCTTCTGCTTCTCTCCGGACTTGAGTCCCAGGCTTGAGCTAAGCGCTAACACCTGCTTGGATGGCGTCTTGGGCAGTGGAGAATGTCAACCGCAAGATGAGAGAGACACTGGCGAAGGTCGGACGCGGCGCCGACAAGTGCATGATGGACATGATCTGCCTCATCCTCCTGCTCGGCGTTCTGGCTGTCGTCTACAACATGTTCATCAAGCAAGATCCCTCCTCCACCACCACAGCTTGAGTGAACAGCACAGCACAGCACTCGCACTAACCACAACAGAACACGTCTTCCGGCTGTCCACGCATTGCTTAGTCGCCATGACTGCTGGGGCTGTTGGAGCTGATTTTCAATATCTGGACAGGAAGTGGACGCAGTAAGGCGGCCATGAGATAGCCCGCAATGTCATATCCGCAGTCTTGCTTCAGTGCTTCAGTGCTCCTGCTGCTATTGCATATGCACTCTTGGCGTGTTAGATACTCGCTGCGCGTTTGCCCCAGCAACGGCTTCCCACCGTTAATGCTGTTCGCCGCGCGCCTCACTCCGTCATCTGGTCTACTCCATCCACTCGTGACTGCTGGCGTGGCAAAGCGTCGATTGTTACTGCGGACCGTAGATGGATGGCCGTGGAGGTGGACCACCGCCCATATTGCCTCGCATACCCATACCCATTCCTCCCATGGGCGGAGGACCCCGTGGAGGGCCTACAGTCCGACCAAGCGCCACAAGAAATCGCCAAAGTGTGAGTTCAAGTGTTCCAGGCACTCATCGCGCTGTTTGACATCCAGCATAATGCAGCAGACAGCAAAGCACGCACTTACCTCTGAACATGGGCGGCCGCATCATTCCTGGCCCGCCTGGCGGTGGCATCATGCCTCGCGGCGGTGGAGGACCACGCGGAGGATACATACCTGGTCCGCTAGGAGGTCCGCTCTGTCGTGGGGGCAAGGAACCCGCCGGTGCCGATCCTCGAAGCCATTCGCCGGCTGCAGTCGACCCAAAGAGGGATAGAAAGCGTTGTTAGTATGAGCTGCCAATGCGATATGGTGAGCGCACACGCATGGAACGGAAGAGAGGGGTTCGCGCCACGTACGCGTCATCATGCTTCCTTCGCCCGCGAGGAACTGCTCGTAGTAGAGCTTCACGTTCTCGCGGTGCTTCCAGCCACGGTTGTGCTGCTTCCGGCCGGCTTGCTGCAGTGGCAAAGGCGTCCCATCGCACGCCACGGACATGACCGTGTAGCAGAGGCAGAGATCAACACCGTCAGCACGTGCATATGCGCGTATCCGCCGCCGCAGGGCCGCTACGCACCGAGTCATGCGTGAGGTAAGTGTCGCAGTAGTCGCAGTAATAGCGCGGCATCTTGGGGCTTTGGTCTGGAGGCGCCTCGGTCAGTGGAAGTCGACACCTGTGCGATTCAAAACCGAATTGCACCTCCCCAAACCTCTGTACATGCAATCTCCGAACGCGTCCTGATCGCATCTAAACCCAGAGGGATTTGCCTCAACTGCAAGCCCACGCTCGCCTGCTACAGCGGGGCGACGTCTTGCGTTTCGCACGCCAATGCCAATCTGGCGCTTGGCCGCCGCGGACGTGTCCTCCCTCCTCACCATCCCCGTGGATCCATATATCCCCTTGCTACCGCGATCGTTCCTCGCCCAAGTGAATCTTCAGGATGCGTGCAACCTGTCAAAATGGCCGGATGACCTGAAAGACGCATCACCAGCAGCATTGGTGGCGAGCAAGATCCGAGCCCGCCAAGCCTCCAGCCAAGCCACCATCAGCGCCACTTCTCTTCTTCGCGGCGCCGCCTCGAGAGCAGCCAGAGCAGCCAGAGCTACAGCAGCGCGCGCGGTGTCCTCGCCTTCGTTCGCCATGTCCATCACCACGTCCAGCGACGAGAGCAAGTGGTTCAGCGAGACGGAGGCCATGTGGCCGGGCCAGAAGTTCTCGCTCAAGGTGGAGGAGGTGCTCTTCCGCGGCAAGTCGGACTTCCAGGACGTGCTGGTCTTCAAGTCGGCCACGTACGGCAACGTGCTGGTGCTGGACGGCGTCATCCAGCTCACGGAGCGCGACGAGTTCGCCTACCAGGAGATGATCGTGCACCTGCCGCTCTTTGCGCACGCGCAACCCAAGCGTGTGCTCATCGTTGGCGGCGGCGACGGTGGTGTTCTGCGCGAGATCGTCAAGCACGACTGCGTGGAGAAGGTGGTGCAGTGCGAGATCGACGCCATGGTGCCGGAGGTGTCCAAGAAGTTCTTCGGCGAGACCATGGCCACTGCCTTCGACGACCCGCGCCTGACACTCATCCACGCCGATGCCGCCGAGTACCTGCGCAACAACAGCGCCAAGGAGCGCTTCGACGTCATCATCGTGGACTCGTCCGACCCGGTTGGGCCCGCTGAAGTGCTCTACCGTGCCGAGTTCTACGAGAGCATGAAGAACGCGTTGGCTCCGGGTGGCATTGTGTGCACCCAGGGCGAGTGCCTTTGGCTGCATTTGGACCTCATCGCCGACGTCATGACGCGCTGCCAGAGCCTCTTCCCCACCATCGACTACTCGTATACCACCATCCCTACGTACCCGTCGGGCCAGATCGGCTTCATCATGTGCTCGCTTGATGAGCGCCAGGACGCGCTGGTCAAGCCGCAGCGTCAGCCCGGCGCCAAGATGGCCGAATCCCTGCGCTACTACACGCCGCAGATCCACGAGGCTTCCTTCGTACTGCCGGCCTTTGCCGAGAAGAAGCTCGCGACTGTGCGCAAGCACTAAGCGGTGTGACCTACCATCTGCCGCCAGCAATCCCAGCGTCCGAGTCCCTCCAACAGCGAGTGGCAGCATGTCCTCCAGTGTCCTCCTGTGTTTTTTCTCTATGCTTTTGTATTGCATTTCCGTTGTGAAAGCGTGGGATCCTACGCTGCAGTAGCTTGTATCAGTTTGTGACGACGGTCATGGGCTCTGTGCCGCTTTTACTACTGCTACTGGGGGTGAAGAGCGTGATCTTGTCGTCCTTCCAGCAAAAGTCGGGTGTTTGTTCGTGGATGAG
Source organism: Halophytophthora batemanensis (assembly GCA_023338225.1). Taxonomy (NCBI): domain Eukaryota; phylum Oomycota; class Peronosporomycetes; order Peronosporales; family Peronosporaceae; genus Halophytophthora; species Halophytophthora batemanensis. The sequence goes on from JAADYK010000361.1 coordinate 6,233, forward strand.
CTTCCACACGTACGGCACGAAGAACTGCTCCGGATCCGCCTCCTCTTCGTATCTGTAGCTCGTATCGTCCTCCTCTGTCCACTTGGCCGTTCCTCCCGAGCGACAATTCGCGCTGGAAGCTGCTAGAAGACTCACACACTCACTTCGGATGAGTTCCAGCACGGATTCCACGTCCAGAACGTCGTCGGGAGTCGTCTTGGCATCCACGAGCGCCTGGAAGCGAGCCAAAGTGCTCCAAACTGGCCCGTTATTCACATGGGCAGCGAATTCCGGATGCTGCTGCAAGGCGGCGAAGGTGTCGGCGCGGTGAAGCAGCGAATAAATAAGTTGCGGGTTTCGGGGCAGCAGTTTGGCCTTGAGGCAGGCGGACACGACGCCCAGCAACAACCGGATGAACTCGACGTACGCCGCGCGTTTCTGCTCCAAGACGTCGCGTTCTTCGCTTGGTGCGGGGCCCAGTCGCTTCATCTGCGCCACGAGCTTCGTTTCTTTCTTGGCCAGTACGTCGATAAGTCCCACAATCCCTTGAGCCGCGTATGCGTGCAAGTTCTCGGCCGAACGAGCCAGATTGGAGAGTGCAGCGAAAGCGTTCAGGTGAATGAAGCTGTCCTGGAAGTGCGTGATGTTGCGGTAGATAAGTCGCGTGAAGATGACCAGAAGTAGACTCCCCAAAGACACGTCCAGCATGTAGCGCTCTTGATACCACGGCACACTGGGCACGACAAGTCTAGTATGAGCTGCATGGACGAAGGCCGGGTCTTGAGTGAAGGTCAGCAGTACAATCACCAGCATGTACAGCCGACTGGGTTCCACGGATCGTGCGTGGTACAGCGTCTCCAATAGCGGTAGAAGAAGCTGCTCCATGTCGTCATGACTCACTGCCGCGTCCAATACCATCGGGTTCGAGTACAGCAGTGTATAGAGCAGCAGATGACTGGCTTCATACGGCGCCCGACGGCCGATGGCGGCGAACAACTCGTCGTATGAGAGCTCCAGTAGTTTGTCGTCGCTGCTGCCGTCTCCAGTTGTTACTTGTCGTCGAGAACGTAGTCGTTCGTCGTTTGTACTACTCTCAGAGTCGGCTTTCACGTCGCTAAGGCCACACAAAGCAGCTCGGAACGGGTTGCTGGCCACGGGCGAGTCACTATCTCGACAGCTTTGGAGTAGCACCAATAACGCCAGCACACTGCGGTCTGCAAGTGGACTGGCGGTGCTCTCCTGGGCCGTGAAGTACCGCACAAAGCTCAGCGGGAAGCGCAGGATGGAAGCTGTAGCGTCGTCACCATAGTCACGTCAGATTCCTGGTGCATATCCCAATGAACGCTACCGGAAGACGCATGAAGGACGTACCTGCGATGGAGCCGACGCCTTCCAGAGTGAGGTAGGAGAATTGCTCGGCCTCGTCCGCTAGACTGACGGCCTCGGAGATGGCTACAAGTGACGTTTCTTGCGCTTTCTGCAGCGCCACTTTGGCTGCACAGGAATGTGCTCGCGTTCCAGTGGCAGGGAGTTGTGCAATAGCGTTGAGGAGTAGACGACGCACGAGACCTGCAGCCCAGTAGCTCTTCTGGCCTTCCGGGAGTGCTGCAGCCATGAGCATGTTGAGAAACGGGTTCTGCGCGCGTAGATCTCCCGCTTGTTTGGAGTGGTCTCGTGGAAAGGCCACAGGGGATAGAAGCACTAGTATTGTACTTACTACCTCCACGTGCAAGTCATACGTCTTGTCACTGAAAGAAGACATAGGCATGTGAGTACTGAAGTATCTCTGAATATGGAGAGGCTTACAGGGTTTACGTACGTGGGAGGGAAGTCAATGAGCACGGAGAGGAGCGCGTCCAGGAAGCGGAAGGCCAAGTCATCGGACGAATCTTCTGGAGCGCTCTTGCCAGGTGAAACGTTGTCCACTTGGATGGCTGTGACGTCGAGCGTTGAGGCTGTGGACAGCGCAATACAAGCAAACGGACGCTGTCAGTTACATGCAGACAAAACCCGACGTGCTGATATCTGCGTAGTAGAGTTCATGGCTGAACATACGTGGTGTAGCTGCCCATTTGGTGGCGTTGGGCTGCGGATTGAAGTGAGCGAGAAGAGAACATTCGTCCTGCCGTTCCACAAAGCGCATGACGAACTGGCGCACGAGGAAGAGCGCGTTCACTGCGCGATGAAGATGAGAGTCAACGCTCTGCGGTTTGCCATCCACGGGGTCGGGCGCTGTAGCGCCAGGTGCAAAGGCCGCCAGCTCTTCAGGTGTCATCTTGGCCACGCGACAGCTAAAGGGCAGCTCGTGCACCACAAAGCGCAGCAGTACACGGAAGTTTCCGGAGCGCAGACTGTTGTGTGCCAGCGCGTCACCGTACGTGCGGTTCAGACGCTCTACCTGTGACTGCGTGAGTTGTGGCAGCGGCGGTGTCGTGCTCAGCAGCGTGTGGTATGCGGCATCTTCGCGCGGTACGGGCGTCTCACCTACGATCTTCTCCAAAGCCGCCTGCTCCAGCGGGGACGCGAACACGTCTGCCGCCGCGCCAGCTGCAGCAGAAGGCGAAGACACAGACGCTCCCATTGGTCTCGAGCTCAAGGGGGGGCAGCACGCGCAGGGGGACGAAGCGGGGACGCTGCGAAGAGCACTTCGATTGGCGACTGATGTCAATTGTGTTGATGAAGAAGGGAGGCGGAAGACGGAGCTCCTGGGCGGTCGAGGGGGTATTTTTGGTTCTTCTCGCTCATTGGTGGAAAAAGGTCGATGAAACCGTTTTATGCGCAGATGCCCCGAGATGGCTACATTTCTGTGGCGATGGCTACGATGACAGCGGCTGGAAGCGGAACTCGCAAAGCAGCGGCAGGTGGTCGGACGGGGAGAAGGTGCTGGGCAGCGCGAACTCCTTGGTGGCCTCCTCCAGCGGCATGAGCTCCATGAGCGCGGTGGGCTGCAGTCTGGGCGTGACGTGGAAGCGTCGGTCAGTCAACGGTGCTTGCAAGCAGAGCGAGGTTGAAGGCGAGATGTACGTACCTAGCAGACTGGTAGAAGATGTAGTCCAGCGTGCCGACGAAGCTCACTTGCTCCTTCCCGTCGTCCGTCCGTGTGATGCCATTGACGTTGGAGAAGTCAGGCTCGCCCTGTGTCGCGCTCGAATCAGCCGACCCATACTGCGCATAGGCGCTCAGGAAGTGCTTCTCGCTGGTGATGAACCGATACACTTGGCTGTCCGGCAGCGAGTTGAAGTCTCCAGCGAAGATAATGGGCACTGACGCGTCCAAGACGCTGGCGAAGGCCTCTACAGACAGCAGCATGCGACGCGTCTGCAGCAGCTTCACGTCTTCCTGTGCTGGATCCCAGAACAAGTGCGTCGTGGCGAGTACGAACTGCAGCGGCGAGTGGACTGACTGGAAATGCACGACCAACCCGACACTGCCTCTGTTTGACGACCGCATCAGCACATCCTGGTCGCAGTCTGTCGTGGACGAGTGAGTGGGGGTATACAGAAGTCAGGTGAGGCTCGTGGTGTTGAGCAGGAACAGGTACATGTAGCACGTTGGGTCTGACCTCCTTCGTCTCCGTTGGGGAGGTCGAGGGACACCAGAGTGTGGCTTTTGGGCTCCAGTTTGTCGGCCTTCCAGAACACTGCAACTCCGTCCGGCTTCTTGGACGTCTTCTTGGCGAAAAAGCTGGTTGGCGAGACGGCAAACCGCAGTGTTAATGGGTTGCCAGAGTGTTTTTAAAGAAGAGAGCGGTGAGTGAAGTGAGCGTACCCCTTGTATCCGAGCTTCTTCATCATCCCGGCCCAGAACTCGTCGTACTGGTCACATTCCTGCATGGCACAGAAGCCAATAACAATACAAACGTCGTCTCAATCGACTGGCTTGCCATGTACTGGTACATCTTGCATGCTCGTGGCAATGCGACCTTTGTACCTGCAGACAGATCACATCTGGAGAGACTGGAAGACTTGAGGCGAAGACCTCTTCCTGCTCAAGGCAGCAGCAATACCGTTAGCAAGCCATACACCAACAAACCAGAAGCAATGCGCAGGTGTTCTCGCGCAAGTTGTAGGAAGATGGTGACGCACCAACTTCTTGGAGCGGTTCTTCCAGCGCAGCGCGCTCGAGTTGCAGTACGGGAAGAAGCTGGAGCGCACGTAGCACTGCGCGAGCACGTTGTACGTCATGACGCGCAGCGTATCGGCGCCGCCACCGTCTCCTGCAGCACATGCGCAACGCCATGCTCTCAGTCCACCAGTGCGCTCGTTATCCCCCCGTTCCGTCTAGAAGACGCACATACCGGCGCTAGCGGCCGCCACTTGGCGCATGGCCGGCATCTTCATCTTGAGCTTGTCTCTGTGCGCGCCCAAGTCGACGCACCCCGCTTTTGCGCCAATCCTGGGCCTTTCCGCCGCCCAGCCCTTCGTTTCGACTCCCTTTCGGCGAATCACAGCGCACTGTCTGTGTATCGCGCGCGCTGAATGGCTGAAAGGCGGCGTGGCGGCGGGCGTGCCGGGTCTGGGCCCGTCTGGCGTGGTGAAACCCGACCCACGTCGGCATTTTGAATGGCTGGCCTTGTTCGGCCCGCTTGTATGTCTGTGGCTCTCTGGGGCAGATTTAGTGCTGAAATCACAAAGGCTTCCTCAATTCAAAGGTAAGGGACGGCGTGGTGGTGCTGGCGCTGGCTGCGCGGGTCTCTGGGTGGCTGCGCGTCTGGCGGTCGCGATGGGGGCGACGAGGGGGGGACGCACGCGCAACTCGGACTGACAGGACAGCGGGCGCGACGCCAGCACGGCAGCTCGGCAGCTCGGCAGCGACTGATGGACGTGGGTGGGGTCTGTGTGTGGCTCTGACTGTAGATGGTGCAAGTTACTCCGGTTGTCCGCCCCAAGATCGTGAAGAAGAAGGTGACGAAGTTCAAACGTCACCAGTCGAACCGTTTCAAGCGCGTTCCGGTAAGTCCCTGCGTGTTGGAAGCGAGCTGTCATGCGGCGGAAGTGGGCCAAAGAGCTGGGTCTGCGCTGGTATTGACGACTGGGACGGGCGCTGTCGCGTGTGTTGTCCCCGCTTTGAGCAGGAGTCATGGCGTCGCCCGAAGGGTATTGATGGCCGCGTGCGCCGAAAGTTCAAGGGCGCCATCAAGATGCCGAACATCGGCTACGGCTCGAACAAGAAGACGCGCCACCTGCTGCCCAACGGCTTCCTCAAGTTTGTGGTCAACAACGTGGCCGAGCTGGAGGTGCTGCTGATGCACAACCGCAAGTACTGCGCCGAGATTGCGCACAACGTGTCGGGCCGCAAGCGCCGCGAGATCATCGAGCGCGCTGAGCAGCTGAACGTGCGCGTCACGAACCCGAACGCTCGCGTGCGTGCTGAGGAGAACGAGTAAGCCACTTGTTTGCCTCGTGACGCCGACATTCGAGATCACCGTCGACGGGAGTGAGGGACATCTGCGCGTGGTCTGAGCTGCTGGTTGCGGCTGCAGACGGAGGGCTGTGTGCAGATTGTCCGCCACTTGCGAAGAGGACAGGAGCCAACTGTGAGAAGCAAAAACCGAAGCGAAGCAGCTCCAGCTCCAGGCTACAAATGATAATGCACCGTTTGGCGCCGGCTGGACTTGTGGACGGACTCGCTGTGTTTGTGTCGGCTTCTTGTGCTCCGGAAGCGCTGGGCTCGCGTTGTGGCATGCTGTTGCTGGCTGTTGTGTTGGCTTCGGTTTTTGTGGCGATGTCGCTGTATGTTGCAGGCCAATGCGAGCGTACTGAGTGGCGTAGAGCTTGGGGAGTTCATTGCACTGGCCAATGCAGGCCAGGAGCATGTCTGTAGTAAGCTTGATAAGCAGGTGGAGAGCTCTCGCGAGCCAAGATGGCAGTTGCAAGTGGATGATCACGCCGATCACTGCCCAACCAACAGCCCAGCAAGACAGCGCAACGGCAACGGACGTGGACGGTCGCAGCCACCTCCTCCCAGCCCTAGCACTATTCCTAACACCGGTCTACTCCCTCTCTCGAATACTCGGTCTTTGTGGTCCTGCCTCAGACTCAAGACACGTCTTCTGCTGCAGAGCACATGATGCATTCTCGCGTCCATTTCCCAGGCTCTACTCTCGACGGGAGACCCACCGCGCAAGGAAAACATGGATCCCGGCCGCTCAAGACCGCGAGGCCTCCGCTCGCTCGAGGTGGAGAAAGGACAAGTCGTGGTAGCCGTGGGAAGAGCACTACACCATGAAAGCATGTTCGTGCTGCGGGAGATTCAACCGCAGCATCACCAGCGTGGCCTTCTCATGCTCGCACTGCAGCCTGATGCTCGACCGCAACGTGAACGTCGCGCGCAGTATCCACCTGAAGAACGAGCACCTGCTCACTCGGGGTCCTGCAGCCCTGGTGCCCGGAGATATCTACTCCGCGGTTGTTCGGAGCGCGTGAACTTGCTCACACGCATCGACCCGAAGCGGAAAACGGCAACTTGTGCATATATCGAGGCGTCCAATGGTGTCCAGGCGGCGGTAACTACAGCCACACAAGTACCTCCTGGCGGTCGCACACGTTGTGATACATCGTGTGCCGTCGAGTCAAAACGCAGGCACCAGAACCAATCCAACCCCGCTATTGTCGAGTATACTGAGACGCCGTAATCAAACCAGAGGATGACACCACTTAAATATACTGACATACGCGTGACACGCCTGACCGCTTACGCGGCCCTGCTGGTCGTGCCTGACCCGTGCTCACCTCACTTCCAAGCCGGCGCGATAGACATGCTGGCCGCCTCCTTCCTCGCTCGCCGCGCCTCGCTGGCGTCCAAGCCGCTGGCGCTGCGCAGCGCTGGCAATGGCAGCGCCGTGCGACGCGCGTTCTCGCAGCAGTCGGGGCGCTCCGGAGAAGAAGCGCGACGCCAAGGCATGCGGGAGCGCAACAAGCGCGCGCTCATCTACCTCACGGGCACGGCCATCGCGTGGGTGGGGCTGTCGTACGCCGCCGTGCCGCTGTACAAGATCTTCTGCCAGATGACGGGCTTCGGCGGCACCACGCAGCGCGTGGAGGAGTTCGTGGCGGACAAGCTCACACCGCGGGCCGATTCCAAGCCCATTCGCGTGACTTTCGACGGCGGCGTGAGCATCAACATGCCCTGGGTCTTCCGGCCGCAGCAGCGCGACTTGGTGTTGGCTCCTGGTGAGACAGCGCTGGCCTTTTACACGGCCAAGAACAAGACGGACAAGGCCATTACGGGCGTGGCGACGTACAATGTGTACCCGCCGTCGGCTGGCATCTACTTTAACAAGATCCAGTGCTTCTGCTTCGAGGAGCAACGGCTAAAGCCGCACGAGGAGATCGACATGCCCGTGTTCTTCTTCATCGACCCGGAGATCTGCGACGACCCCGCCATGAACGGTGTCAACAACATCACGCTCTCCTACACCTTCTTCAAGACGGATGATGTGAACGAGGACGACGTGGAAGACGATGAGGATTGAGCGGGAGGGACAGCAAGAGGCAGCAAGAGGCAGATGCAACCGACGCCAGATAGCAGTCAGAGAGGGCAAGCCCCGTGAGCAGCGCCAGTTAGTGCAGAGACTCCGCGAGCGAGAGTCGGCGCGGGTGTGAGAGTGGAGGAAATGGCAATGACTGCGCTGATGTGCTGTGCCGGTGGTGGAGTCTGGAGTGACGTTGTGGGGGGAGATGTGTGATTCTGCTGGTGGGGTGTGTACCACACACAACGCGCTTTTCAATGCGGACAGGGCGAAGTGGGGGGCTTCTTCTGTGGACGTGACCTGTGTGCGGGGCTGTGAGCACGCAGCAAGTAGGCTGGCGGCTCGAGCCGCATGCATGCCTTCAAGACCAGTACGAGGAGGCCATTCCGCCATCGGCGGGGCGCAGCCCTGGAATCTTTGGACAACTGCGCTGGACGAATCGTACGTTTTCCCGTTGGCCAATGGGAACGCTCCATCGAACGAGCACTGTTTGATTCTACCGAATGAGAGACGTAGAACCTGCTCTTATACTGCCTTACGACCGTTCCTCGCACCGTGTAGCTCTAAATCTCCGAAAAAGATTGCCACGTACCTTCTCGCCCTTTCAAATCGCAGAGTAGAGTTTTCGCGTTGCCCAATCACAGCCCGAGATCGCCCGGGCTGTGGCATTTGATTGGTTCTCGGCCGCCAAAAGCGCGCGTGTTTTTTGAAATCGAGGTCGCGAATTTTTTTTCGGTTCAGTCACTCAGCCAGTAGCGCGAAGAAGCTCCGAAACCCCAGAAGCAAAGCAGGTAAAGCGCGACGCGAGCACGAAGCCGGCGACGAGCACAGCAGCGATGGCCACCAAAGAGGAGCACGACAACGACGAGATCCGCGAGCAGGACCGCTTCCTGCCGACGGCCAACATCTCGCGCATCATGAAGGTGTCGCTGCCCACGACGGCCAAGATCGCCAAGGACGGCAAGGAGACGGTGCAGGAGTGCGTGAGCGAGTTCATCTCGTTCATTACGAGCGAGGCGAGCGACAAGTGCCAGCAGGAGAAGCGCAAGACCATCAACGGCGACGACATCATCTGGGCCATGAGCACGCTGGGCTTCGACAGCTACGTCGAGCCGCTCAAGCTCTATCTGCAGAAATACCGCGAGTCCGTCAAGGTGGAGAAGAACGACAAGAAGGACAACGTGGGCTCCTTCGGCGCCTCTTCCTAGACTCGAGTGAAGTCAGCCACGAAGAGAACCATGGAGACAAAGGCAAGAGACGGGGTAGAGCGAGGGAAACCCTCTTGTGGTACGTGTGCATGAAGGGCAAGAACGGCAGCGACAAAAAGGGAGCGACGGCGGCGGACTCCACGGAAACCCAAAGAAAAAGAGCGAAAACTTGACGAAACCTTGGCGCTGTGCTGCATTAAGTCCCCCGTGGCGACGTACGTCGTGCTCTGTCATGCTTCCTACTACCCCTCTACTCGGTGTTTAGTAAGTGGCGTGTAGATGTCCAGACCACTAACTACGGCTGAAACTCCCGTAGGAGCTGCAGGATGGCCGTCTTCTTCCGTCCGCGCAGAGCCTGGAGACAGTCGACGGCCGTGTCGCCGTATGCGTCCTTGATACGCACGTCGGCGCCTGCAGCCAGCAGCAGTTTGATGCATGGAAGCGCCTCACGCACCACCGCCACATGCAGCGCCGTCCAGCCGTTCAAGTGGTCCACAACGTTCACTTGAGCTTCACGCTGCAGCAGTAGCGTCAGCAACTCACTGTGGTTCTGTGACGCAGCCCAATGTAATGCGCTCCAGCCGTGTTGATCGGCTGTGTTGGCGTCTACAGCCACGTCGTCGTCCTCCAGCAAGTCGCGAACACGATACTTGTCACCGTGGAAGACGGCGCGAAGGAGCTCCTTGCTCTCCTTGGAGTCACTGGGCGTCGTCTTTAGGGCACTAGGAGGTTCCACATCTCCACTACCCTCCGCTTCTTTAGTGAGTTGGAGCTTCTCGTCGTCGCTGTCGCCGTCGCCGTCGTCATCAAAGCTGGAGTACCCATCTTCATCGTCTTCTTCAGCCTCCTTGGTTGCTAGAACGTCCTTCGCCGTCCCCCCCACCTCCTTCTGGGGCTTCACAGCACTCTGCCTGTTGGATACACTCTCAGGACTCCGTGTCGTCTTCGTACTAGTACTCAACGTCTGGACCGCCTGTTCCTCCTCATCCTCCACCTCTCGCGCCGCAGCCTTCAGCTCCTTCCATCTCGCTGCCTGCCGCTCCGTGTTCACTGCAGTCGCCATAGTATCGACTTGTTCTTGGGTCTTGGCTCGTTCCTCCGCCTCCATCTCCCGTGCTAGACGTTGCAACGACTGTTCTCCCGTTGCTACAACACCCACCTGCCGCGCTTCATGCTCTGCTTTCGCCACATCCACCAGCGTCGCCGGCTTCTCTGACATGGCGGCATCCGCTTTAGCCACGTCCAGCAACGACAGTGTCGTGGCTTCTTCGCTGACTTCAGCATTCATGGTCTTGGCCACCTCCAGCAATGAGGTCACCATCTTCTCAACACTACAAACTCGTCTTTATGAAGAAATAACACTGACACTGACTCTGCGTGAACTCGCAGCCTCCGACGGTGGTTTCACACTCCTGACATGAGATGCAGCAATTGGAAGCAAAGTGGTTGAGCTCCGGAACTACTGGAAGCGAGGTCTGGGACGCTTGGAAGGCCTCGGAGTCCCAGGAAGACCTGGAGCTGGCCGTGTTCGTGCTGGTACTCGTGTCGTCGTTCCTACTCGAGCTCCAGGTACACGATGCGCCATTCTTACTGCTGCTCTGGCTGCAGTCGCTGAACCTCCAGTAGATGAAGTAGTAGAACTGCGACGGACTTTCGAAGCCGAGACTCGGTTTGTTAGAGTATTCCCGGAAGTAGAGCCCACGGACGAAGGGGTGTTGCTCTGGGGCTCCACGCCAATGTTCTCCTTCTCCTTGAGCACCGCCTGCAGCTTCTCCAGTCGCGAATGCATCTTGAATTTGTCGTCCGTGAGCTTCCGTACTTGCTCCAGTAGTCGGTTGTTCTCTTCCTTGACCTTGGCGTGGTGCTGGATCTTCTGGCGCGCGTTGTGATGGCCCACGAGTTTTTCGTTCTCCTTGGACACGCTCTCCAGCTTCTTGGACAGTGACTGCACTTCCCTCTGCAGCTTCACCTTCTCTCGTAGGAACTGACGCTTCAGCTCGTCCTCGGACGTCTTCTTGACCTTCGGATCCCTCACTACTGGCCGAACGGTGGCCTTTCGGTCCTCCAGCGTCTTCCGCTCCGCCTCCAGCTTGCTCTCGGCGGCTTCCACCTCACTGCGGCGACGTTTCAACTCTTCCTCCTGCGTCTTCAAGTCCGTCGTTGTTTCTTGCTGCTTCTTGAACGCTTCATTCTCCTCCACAAGCGCACTGTGTTTTGATTCCATCTCTGCCAGCTCTTGCGTCAGTCTCTTGAGCTCCAGCTCTGTCTCTTCCGTTCTCGCTGTCTTCTCGGCGTCCATAGCACGCTCCAGACGTCCCTCAACATCCACCAGCGTCTCCTTCGTACGCTTGAGCTCTTCATCCTTGTGCATCACGGCCAGATTCAGTCTCTCCACCTCTTGTTCCAGCTCTTGAGAGCACTGCGTCCGATGCTTAACCGCGTCGTCACTCCTCTCCAATGTCTGCTGCAACAACTGCTTCTCTGACTGAAGCGCGGCTTGCTCCTTTTCAAACAGCACTTTGCTCTCATCCACTAGCCGCTCGAGCTCCTGCACGCGGCTGCGAGTGGACTCCAGCTCGGCTTCATACTGCTGAGCCTTGCGATCCCACGTCTCCTCATTGCTGCGAAGATGGTCTTGCAATGTCTGGATAGTGCCGTCGCGGTCCGAAAGTGCCGTCAGTTTCTGTTGGAACTTCGCTTCTTGCTGCGTCATATTGCCTTGTAGCTCCGCCACGGTTTTCTCTAGCTTGGCTTGGCTCGCGGAGTACTTCACAGCTTGGTCTTCGATATTCAATTCCAGTGAGCGAATTTTCTCATCGCGGTCGCTGACAGAAGCCTGGAGGCTCTCGTTGTCGCGTTCCAGCTGGAGCTTCAGCGTCGACAGGTTGCTCTCAGTGCTGGTTAGCTCGGCCACGCGCTTTTCCAAGGCTGCAATCGCGTGCTTCGAGTGCTGCGTACGCTCGTCCGTCTCGTTCTGCCACTTCCTCTGCGCTTCGTGGAACTGGAGTTCCACTTCATCCTTGGCCTTCCGCTCCGTTTCCAGACACTCCTCTAGCGCCAGTCGCTCCACCTCAAGCTTGCGTAGATCCCCGTCCAGAGACGTTTGGATGGCCTTGTACTTGTGGATCTCGTCGCTTTGAGCGCCTGCAACGTCTTCAGCTTCGCGCAGTTTCCCACGCAGATCACTAAGCTGCTCCGACAAACTCCTGGTGTACTCTTCGCGGTCAGAGAGCGCTGACTGCAGCTCCTGCTGTGTGGCTTCCAGCTCGCTCGACGTGTGCTTCAGTTCGGCCGAGACGCTGTCCATAGCTTCAGATTGTTCTGCCATTCGGTGCTTCAGCTCCTTCACCTCCCTCTCGCTCGCAGTCTTCAGTTCTGCCAGTTGGGATTCCACAGACTTGAGTGCCTCAGACTTGTCCGCCAGCTCCTGCATTTGTCTGTCAACGCTTTTCTCCAGAGACGCCACCCGCTCCGTTGCAACCGTGTGGGCTTCTGACTCGCGAGTGATCTTGTCCACCTGCTGAGCACATTTCGCCATCAGCTCATCATTCTGGGTCTTGAGGTGATCCACCTCCGTCTGTTTCTCCTGGACACACAACTCCGCTCTGGAGACGTCACGTCGCAGAGCTTCAATGGCCTCGTCCGCCGACTTCTGTACTGACGCCAGCTTCGCCTCGTGTGCCTTGTTCAGCCCCTCGATTTGCTGCTGTAAAGCCTGCATCTCCTCCGCGCTCTTCTTGATAGCGTTGTCACGGTGTCCCAGCTCTGCCTCTTGCTCTTCGCATTTCTTCTCCAACTCGGACTTGCGCGTTTGAAGCTCATTCACTGTAGCAGACAGCGTCTCCACACGGTTAGCCAAGCTGCACCTCTCACTTTCCAGTGTTTCCTTCTCTTGCTGAAGTTTGGCGACGTCACTTTTAAAACGCCCCAATTCTTCTTGGGCACAAACGTGCTGCGCTTCCGCTCGCCGCTTCTCGTCTGCCAACTGGTTCGCAGCGTTCTCTTTATGCTCGTCAAACTCGCGCTGCAGCGATTCCATGGCTGTCTGCTTCTCCCTAAGCAGTCGGCTGTGCTCCTGTCCAGCCTCTTTGGCCTTCAAAGTGGCAGCGTCAACCTCTGACTGAAGGTGCTCAAGCTGCTCGACCTTCTCACGCAGCTGGCCTTCAAATTTCTGCACTTCTTCTTCTGTCTGTTGCTTCAACAACTCCATCGCCTCTGCGTGGTTCTTGGCGCCCGCTCTCGCGTCTTCACCCAGCTGCTCGATCCTCTTGTTCGCGTCACCAAGCTGCGTTTCCAGGCCCAGCTTCTCCTCGACCAAAGCAGCTTCAGAGCGCCTGAGGCTTTGGATGTCGCGGTCCCGACCAGCAAGGTCGGTCTGCATCTCCGCAGCTTCTGCCTCCATCTGCTTCAGCGTGTCCTGGGCTGCTTCGAGCTTTGCTGTTGTCCCGCGGTTAGTCTCTTCAAGAAGGTTCAGCGTCAGCTTGAAATCGGAGATCTCTCCTTGAGCCTCCTGCTCCCGCTGCTCGCTCTGCTTCAACTCCGTCTTGACTGTCTTCAGATTTTCCTGCAGCAACGCGTTCGACCCTTTCAGCTCTCGGTTCTCTGTGTTTGTATTTGCCAGCGTCGATTCGAAGTCTAGACGGACAGATTCACGCGTTCGCTCCAGCTGAACTTGAAGATCCGCAACTCTCTGTTTCTCTTGCACCAGCGAGTTCTGCGTGGAAGCCTGAGTCTCTTTCGAGTGAAGCAGCGCACTCTTCATGTCAGTGAGTTGCGTGGCCATATCGTTGTGCTGGATCATCCAGGATCCTTCACGCTGCTTGATCTCCAGCAGTTCATACGCCGTCTCCGTCGCTTTCTCCTCGAAACTCTTACTGATGGCCATCAAAGCGTCCATCTTGGACTCATACTCGTTTGCCTGCTGCTTCAGTGCCTCCTCCAGTCGAGCAGAGAAATCCACGTGCTCCGCTTCTTGCTCGCTCGTCGTGTCCATACTGCCGTCTTCGCCTGCTTCGTGCTGGAGAAGTCGGTCCTGCAGATCGTGCTTGTCGCGCACCACGAACGCCAGCTGCTTGGTTAGCGCCAAGAGCATAAGGTTGAGGTTCTCCACCTCGCCGTCCGCCTGTCGTGACAGTTTCCCAGCGTCGCTGACCACGTTGTCGCGCTGCTGGAGCTCCTCCTGTAGCTGGATGAAGCGCTCCTCCATCTCTTCGTACTTGATTCGCCACTCGATTGCGTCGCTGGAAGGTTCGTACTCTAGCATCTCCATGTCTCCATCCGCCACATCGTTCTGTCCGCTTCTCATGCGCAGCAGCAGCTTCAAGTGCGTGATATTGCGCTTCATATCGGTGCAAAGCGTCTGGAAGTTCTCCTCGCGCAACTGAAGGAACTCGCAAGAGCGTTGCAGCCGGTCATTCTTCTCAATGGTACTGGCAAACGCCTCCTCCAGCTCCCGGAAGCGACTGTCCACTGCGGGATCGTACTGCACTGCAAGCTGCTGTTGTGAAGATTCTCCAGTGTCTCCCACACCACTCGAAATCTCCGAGTCTTGAGACAGCAAGCTGGAGCCAGGCATCCCTCTCGCGATCTCTTGGTGCGCTTGGCGCAGCTGTCGGCGCAGCTTCTGGATCTCTTCCTGCAGGAACAAGGTGCTTCCAGTCGAGTCTTCGTTGATCACAGCGTTGTTCTGGATCATTTTGGCTCTCTGCGCGAACTTGAGCGTGGACAGCGTTTCGAAGCTCGAGTCTTCGGCGGGAGAAACCGTGGCGATCATGAAGGTCTTGGAGTTGCCACCCAGCGAATCTTTGAGCAGGAACGTGAGCTTCGAGTCTCGGTAGTGCACGTGGCGGTTCTTGCCTGCTGACTGCTCCGAGAGCCCCATAATGACGTTTCCCAGTGCCGAAAGCGATTTGTTGATGCTGTTGGCCTCTTTCAGTCGTTCCCCTGCTGCTTCCGTGCTGCGCTGACGCTCCGATCCCGCCAAATCCACCAGATTAAAGCGGGACGTACGAGTCTTGGTGCCTTCCGCTGTGACCTCCTTGGACTGCAGTTGTAGGATAAAGACGCTGTGCGAACGACTGCTCTCTCGGTTCATGGACGTCTGGCCCACACGCCGGTTCTGAGCACCGCGAGTCATGAGTTTGGCCGCTTCTTGGGCATTTGTGACCACACTTTCGATCAATCCTTCCACATGCACGCCCTTGCGGCCGTTCTCGCGTAGTTGTAGGCCTGTGGTGTCGTTGGCGCTGCCACCACCGAGTAAATCGTACACCCGTTCGTTGTAGATCTCCAGGAACGAGCAGGCGAAGGTGTGCTGCACGTTGGCGCCCTTGTCCATGGCCACAACGTTCTGGAAGAGGTAGTCAAAGACTCGTGGGACTAACCCACGTAGCTCCAGCTCCTGGGGACTGAGATTCTGGCGCTCCGTGTCCAATACGTCGTCGGGCCCTTGCATTGTGAAGGTCTTCCCTGAGCCAGTCTGGCCGTAAGCGAAGATGGTGCCATTGTAGCCCTGGAGGCAAGCCTGGGTGATTGGTGCGCCTACAGCGGCGAACACGTCGTCCTGCGATGCGTCTTCATCGAACACGCGGTCGAATGTGAATGTCCGCGCCACACCGTGCTTGCTGTGGAGAAAGACAGTCTGAGGGTGTGGAGCTGAACTGGAGGTCGGGATTCTGATGCATTTCTTGGTAAAGGGCGTCGTGCCTGACGCCGCGATTTTGCGAGCCAAAAGAGCAGCAGATCCGCCTAGTGATGTGCTGGTGACGCCGCGCTCGCGCTCGTTGGGCGGCCTCACGCGACAGAATACGCGCACGTTAGCGACTTCTGCCATGCTGTGTGGCTTGCTTGCGCTGCTGGTGCTGGTGCTGGTGCTGGCTGCTGTGGAGTGCGGCGCTTGGTGGACAGTGGCGCAGGAGATCTGCGTGCTGTACGTGGGTGTCGAGCGGCGCGCAGATGTCCGGGTCGCCGCGTCGAACCGTCACGAGCAGGAGCGCCAGGCGCTTGAGCTTGCTTGCTTGCTGGATTTGGTTTCGCGATTACACTTCGCGCGAGATTTCAAAAACTAAAACATCGGTGGGCCACACCAGCTTCACTGACTCGAAGTATGGTATACTGGAGACACCTAATGACTCGTACTTAGCGTAACAGATCGGAGTCCAACCATCTCGTAATAGAACCTCAAACCAAACATCATCAACAACTGGAGACAGAACCGCAAGGACTACGAAGGCGTCTCAAGGCTGATCAGCCGCGCGCGACATACATCGACGAGGTCCTTCTGGATTCGGCGACTTCCAACTTGGCACGTAGTTAGCGTATCAGATGCGATGGGTGGTCGGGAGACCGAGCGCGCAAGGAAGATATGGATCCCGGCCGCTCAAGACGGCGAGGCCTCCGCTCGCTCGAGGTGGTGAAAGGACAAGTCGTGGTAGCCGTGGGAAGAGCACTACACCATGAAGACATGTTCGTGCTGCGGGAGACTCAACCACAGAATCACCAGCGAGGAGGTCTTCTCATGCTCGCACTGCAGCCTGATGCTCGACCGCAACGTGAACGTCGCGCGCAACATCTCCACGCTTGGTATCGCGGGGAATGCAGGTTGATACATGAAGCGCTGGGTCGGTTCAACAGAGACGGACTCAGACGGGTAAGTCGTATTTCTTCATCCAACCGAAGTCCCGTTGGAAGCTCGGGCAGTCGTCCAGATGCTGGGCTGTCAATGTGTAGTCATCCCCCTGGGAGACAGATCGATAGCACCTGCGGCAA
>JAADYK010000362.1:0-22602 GCA_023338225.1 Halophytophthora batemanensis
GCCCATTTCGGACAAACGGAAGAATTTCATCGAGGCGCCGATCTTTGCCGTGATTGGCCAATTCTGGCCATGATGTGGGTGCGTCATCGAGGGCGAGGTGCACAAAAATGATGGCAACTCAGTGACGTGGACCACGTCACGCGGCCTACATCACCTAACCCCGCCCGGTTGTGATTGTGCTCTCTTCTGACCACCTCGTCATTCCTCCGCTTGGAATTGGCCTCTGCGCTCGCCCCGACACCTGCATCCACGCATTCACGCATTCGCGCCGACAGCAGCAGCCCCTGCGCATTCACGCCGACAGAGCCCCGAGCCATGCACCTCCTGCGCGTCCTGCGCCCCCCCGCGCGCGCGGTCAGCCGCACGCTCAGCACGCGCGCCGAGTGGCAGAGGCAAGTGGCGGAGGGGCCGCAACTGCAGGACTTCCTGAGCGCCAGCACGAGCGATGAACGCGCTGCACTGCCCGCCACAGACGACGACGACGTTGACAAGCTCACGCCTGAGCAGTCTCTGCGTCGCATTCACCAGATCCTGGGCGAGATCAAGCGCACGGTAAGCTTCCCGACCTCTTCGTTCTCGTACATGCCAGCAGGCAGTTCATTGACGCTGCTGCTGCTGCTGTGGCCTTCCTAGGAGCAAGCGGAGGCGCCTGCGGCGCAGCTGATGGACCGCTTCGGACGCGCACATACGTACTTACGCATCTCGCTCACAGAGCGCTGCAACCTGCGCTGTCGGTACTGCATGCCTGAAGAAGGCGTGCCTCTGCAGCCTCCGAGCGACTTGCTGGCCACAACAGAGATCCTGCGTCTCGCCAGACTCTTTGCGGCTGCAGGCGTGACGCGCATCCGTCTCACAGGCGGCGAGCCACTGCTGCGTCGAGATCTGGTGGAGCTGGTGACGCAATTGCGCGCCATCCCGGGCATCGACTCGGTGGGGATCACCACCAACGGCCTCACTCTGCAACGGAAGCTGCGCGCGCTGCAAGAGGCCGGCGCCGACCGCCTCAACGTGAGTCTGGACACGCTGCAGCCGCATAAGTTCACGCAGATCACGCGCCGCCAGGGCTTCTCCCGCGTGTTGGGTGCCATCACCGAGGCGCAGACACTGGGCTTTGCCCCGCTCAAGCTCAACTGCGTCGTGCAGCGCCATTTCAACCTGGACGAACTCGTGGACTTTGTGGCTTTCACACAGGAGAACGCGGTGGATGTGCGCTTCATCGAATGGATGCCTTTTGACAGCAATCGCTGGGACGACGAGACCTTCGTGCCCTTCCGAGAGATGTTGGGTCTCATCCGCGAGCGCTTCCCCACGGTGGAGAAGCTCGCGGATGGCGCCAACGACACGTCCAAAGCTTTCCACGTGCCGGGCTTCCGAGGCCAATTCGGCTTCATCACGTCCATGAGCGAGCACTTTTGCGGCTCATGCAATCGCCTGCGACTCACGGCTGACGGGAACTTGAAGGTCTGCCTCTTTGGCAACACAGAAGTGAGTCTGCGCGACGCCATGCGCTACGATTTTGGGGACGACGATATCCGCCACATCATTGACGCGGCCGTCAAGCGCAAGAAGTTCGCCTTGGGCGGCCATGGCGACATGTATGGACTCAAGAAGGCTAAGAACCGCCCCATGATCCTCATTGGAGGCTAGACGCATGAACCGCCACGTCAGCCGCAGATAGAAGCAGGTGCCCGTCGACTCGGCAGCGCTGCACTTGTGAATAACTCCCTTCTACAGTTGAGAGGCGCAGGATCACAAGTGAGCATGGAGCTCACGAGAAGCGTGCAAACTCACGCCACTAACTTACCTTTGTTGGATCCCTCTCGGCTTGTTCAGCGCCCCTGCTCGGATAGAATGTGTCGCCTGTACGTTGCTAGAAAGGAGCTTGGGGTGCGCTGGCTGTTGGCCGCTAACTGCTGGCCGCTGACACTAGCGTTGATGCTGACGCCGCCTTGAGCCTCCTTGCCTGTCTTGTCGCTGTCGACAGGCTGCGTCTTGGCGGACTTGCGGGCGATCCTGGGCCCAACGCGGTGCCCTCTTTAGCAGAAACTTTCTTGATCATGTTAAAATGCAAGGCTGCGTCCCTTGTGCCTCTCAGTTTCATCGTCATCATGTGTCCTTCTGCTTGTTTGTCTTCGTCTTCGTCTGTCGCCTTACTTACAGAGTCCACGCGGGGAGTCTAAGCCCTCAGCCCTCAGCCCTCAGCCCTCTTCAACTCCTCGACTGCCTCAATGCAGACGTCCAGCGTCCTGAGTTCCGCGATGCGTTCACTGCCACGTCCAATACAACAAGCACACGCAAGTCAGAAGCTATCGATGCACAGTAGCCAGCGCCTCCCCCATTCCCACTGTGCTGCACATACCTCGGACATGTCTTCAGCCTTGGCGCTGGCAGGGCTACCTTCACGGCTACTGTGTTCAGGAGCAAGGACGACAAACATACAAGTAGCAGCGTCAGAACCTACATGGAGAAATAGAACCCCATGACGTACTGCCTCAGATCGTACCGGCGAGGCGACGGGGAGGCACGCGGAGAGGCCGCAGCGGGGGAAACCGCCGGCGAGGCCGCAGGAGAAGCCGAGCGAGAGCGGGAGCGCGATCGTCGCTGTGTCTTCGGACTACCACTACAAGCACAAGACACATCGCCGTGTTAGTCGCTTGCCTGGTGTCTGGCTGTAGCTGAGTGAGTCCACGAGGGCGACACCAAGGGTCACAGCGTGACGAACCTCCGAGGCGAGCGCGAGCGCGAGCGAGACTTGGACTTGGAGCGCGGGCGGGACTGCTCACGCTCACGCGAGCGCGACCGACGCGGCGGCGCCCTGCAGCAGCAAACAATGGCGCAGATGAATCAATACTCCATGCAAGGCAATGCATCAGCGCGGAGAGAGGAAGGGAGGTTAGAGAAGCTGACGCACTGGTCCGTGATGTTGAGGATGCGCCGCATCTCCGTGGGCGTCTTGCGGTGCTGCTTGGCAAAGAGCACAGCGATCTCGCGACCACCCAATTGCGTGCGGTCCATCTCGAACTTGACGTCGCGCGCCTCGCGGCTGTCCCCAAACCTACGCAGGAGCCACGGCAGCCGCAACAGCAATACACAACAGTAGCAGCACATGTCAGTCTCCACGTCTCGAGCAACTGCAGACAAGTCCGAGCCAATGGCCAGGAGCTAGCAACGGCAACCACGTACTCGATGAAGGCGAATCCGCGCGGGCGGTTGGAGTTGTACTCCTTGGGGATGTAGACGTCTAGAATGTCACCCGGGTGGCGCGAGAAGGCGCGACGCAACTCCTCCTGCGTCGTGCTCGGACTCAAGTTACGCACCAGCAGACTCATGGGCTGCGGCCGGCCGCGGGAACGCGAGCGGGAACGAGGACGGTCCCTGCCGCGGTCCCGGTCCCGGCCACGCGAGCGGTCGGGTCTGCGGTCCCGAGAGCGCGAGCGCGAGCGGCCCCGGCTGGGCTCGCGACGGTCTCCGCGCGAACGCGAACGCGAACGCGAACGCGAGCGCGAGCGGCGAGCGGACATGGAGCGCTTGGCGCTGGGGGAGCCGCGGCTACGACTGCGGCTGCGGCCGCGGGCGCGTCTGGGCGCCGGACTGCGGCTGCGGCTGCGGCTGCGGCGCGGGGAGGCGGAGCGACGGCCCATGTCCACGGAGAGGGCGGGCGAGCGGGAAGAGAGCGGGCGGCGCTTGGGCGCTGGAGCTCTTGGCGGCGGGAGTTGCGCGGGCGAGCAGGAAGGGCGGGCGGGCGGGCGGCTTGCTTGGAGTCGCTCGGGCGTCTGTCTGGAAATCAGTCCGCCATGCTAAGCCAGCCATGGGGAGACTGCGGAACGGAATAGCTGGGGACGGTATGCCGTTGGAGAGGCAGTTCGCAATGGCTGGCAGTTGGCCGGCACCGTTCGGTGGCCCAAGAGGGCTGGGCGGTGACAAGGGTACAGAGACGGTGGCAGGAGCGACGTGACGAGATGCTGCTTGGGATAGATCGCGTTCAAGAGGCGCAGACGCGAATGGAGAGGTGGAGGCGGGGACCTGCTCGTGGGCCCCGAGCGCTCTGCTACGGGCTCTGCTCTACAGCCCTGACTGCAGACTCGTGTCTGTGCTTCTACACGCCACGCCACGCCGTGGCGCATCTAGGAGCGCGGGCGCTGGCGCTGCACAGGCTCCGCGGAGCCCAGCTCCAGACAGCGCTCATAGGCGGCCCAGATGGAGTCGGCGATGACGGCGCGAAAGCCGTTCTTCTCGGCGCGGTAGAGCCCCGCAGCTGTCGTTCCGCCTGGACTCGTGATGTTGTTGCGCAGCTGCACCGGGTGCGCGTCCTCCGCTTGCATGTAGAGCGCCGAGCCCAGCATCGTCTGCTGCACCAGTTTCTGTGAGAGTCCAGCGGAAAGAAAGCCACACAAGTATCAGCGCGTCTGAGCGTCGGCACCTCTGGATCTACAGCAGCGATCCCATGGATGGTCTTGCAGGGCACTTCCTACCGTTGCGACGGGGCGAGAGAAGCCCATGTGTACGCCGGCGTCGATCATGGCCTCCGCCACGAGGAAGAAGTAGGCTTTGGACACGGGAGACGCAGCGCAGAAGCGCTGTTAGTGACGTCCCCGTGGCATTTTCGCGGCGCCCACGCCAAACAGCAGACATGCAATGCAGACAGCAACTTTGCCTACCTGGTCCTGACCCGGAGAGCGCTGTGGCCATGTCCAGCGCGTTCTCATCGTCCACAAACACCTGCGCCAAGGGAAAACGTCGCGATATACGAGGTCAGAAGACAGCAAGACGCGCTTGCGACCGTCACTGTCCACCTCGTACCTCGATGCCAAAGGAGCCGAGGATCCCCTTGGTCTGCCACGCAGGAACAAGCGCACATTGACGGTCAGTAGCAGCGCCACGCCCAGGAACGAGACGGGGGGAGGCTCCTCTCGAGTGCCTCAGCTTCAGCGCCTACCAGGTCATGCTGCTCACTCGTAACCTGAGCCGACTGCGCCCAGACAGTGGTGCCCTCGCCCACCATGGCCGGCGTGTTGGGCATGGTGCGGATGATGCGCGCCTGATCGCCCAGTCCAGCCTGCAGTTGCTTGATGCTGGGGCCGGCCACGACAGAGATCACCAGCGCCTCCGGGTTCATGCTCGCCTTCACGTTCTTCAACACCTGCGGGATCCCACACACAGAGACCAGCAAGCGGGCGGGAGTCAGACTCCAGCGCACACTAGCACACTCACGGACAGAAGGCGCGGGAGTGCACGTACATCGTCGAGCACTTGGGGCTTGACGGCCACGAGAATGACGTCGGCGTCCTTGATGGCCGAGCTGTTGCGCGAGCACGTGGCGACCTCCATCTTGCCGTACTTCTTGCGCATGGCCGGGTTCGGGTCCGACACGATGATCTTGCTGCTCGGGATGAGGCCCTCGGCAATGACGCCAGTGAGAATGGCCTCGGCCATGTTGCCGCCGCCGATGACGGCCATGCGCTCCAGGGGCAGCTCCGGCTTGGGTTCGGCCTCGGCGCCACTAGTCTGCGGCTTCTTGTGCGAGCGCACAAAGGCGCCCCGGCCGCCGGACAGCCGTGCTACACCGCTTGGCGCCGCCAGCGCCATGTGTGGCAGCGCTGCGGAGGATGCACGCGCCACGGGACGCAGCAGTGGCGTCATGGCGCGGGACGTGCTCACGCCGCGGGGTGCGAGCTGCCGCGCGGCTTGCGTGGCCAGCGCGGGGGCGCGCAGCGAGCGGGCGAGGGACAGCATCTTGGGGCTGCGGGGCGGGGGCTCGGACGGACGCGGGAGGCGGAGGAAGCGAGAGTGGACTGTCAGAAGGCCATTCACGTGCAGGCTGCAGCGTCGCGTACCATTGCGCTTCGTGCAGCGGACTGCATCGAGTTGCAGCGACCTGTGGAAGTTGATGGCGCGAGGGCCCCCTGGTTGGTTCGTTTGTCGTGTTCCGACTGAGATCCTGCTGCAGGTCCCGTCACAGAGACCTGTCATAACGCATGTCGACACCAGGCGAAGGTTATTTTGGGCCGCCTGCTCCTGGTTCTGACCGTCGCCTATACTTGGCAGGCAGCAGCAGCAGCAACATGCGCGGACAGGTAGGGCGCGCGCCCTGTGCGTCTGGGCGCGCTGGCGCTGCCTGCGGTGGTCTCCAAGGCTGAGGGCTACGGCGCTAAGGCTGCGGGTCGTCTGTTTCGCGCGTGTGGGGTTCTCTGTGGGTGTCTGCAGCTGGAGCTGACGCCGACGTACGCGGCGCAACTGGGCGGCAAGATCCTAGCGAATGCCCATGCTGTAGGCGACGTGGACGGCGACGGCGGCTCCGAGCTCATCTTTGGCTCCACCACGGGCAATGTGGTCGTGTATAAGGTGCGTAGAGTAGCTCTCGCGGTTGCGAGCAGCTCCGGCTTGCTTGTGGGCTCTCGGTTGAGCTGAGTTGTGCGTTGTTGCACTATACTGTGCTGTGCTGTGGCTTAGATTGTCGGCGACCGCCTCTCGCAGTGGCGAAGCTGCGAGGTGGACGGCTCCGTCACCTCCATTTGCCTCGACACGACTGCCCCTGGCGACGTAAGCTGTCGGTTCTCCTCTCCTGTCACTCGCTTGTCGCTGGTGCTCACTGCCGACTCACAAGGGTTCCGACTGTAGACACGCATCGTGGTGGCTACTGCAGAGGGCACGTGCTTCGTCTTACGCTCTGTAGACAACGACACCCAGCTCCAGTCCTGTGCTGAGATCGTAAGGACGTGCTGAGTCTTCTGTGCGGACGACGCTGACTGCCTCGCGGCCCTACAAAAACTCTGACTTGCCATCTCTCTTCCCCGCTTTGTGTCGCTGGCAGAGCGTGGAGCTGAACGTCTGCGACCTCGTCTTGTTCAACGACGAGCTCATTGTGGGCACACGCAGCGGCCACATCTTCAGCTACCGCTCGAATCTGGACGGCGTACGTGGCTCTAGCCGACTCGGCGCTGGTCCATTGGTGCAGGCATCTGTGGTTTCTGTGCATCTCTCCTCGTGACTCACTGCTCTTGCGGCTCTGTAGACTGGAGGCTACACGCAGTTGGCGCAGGTCGAAGTCTCTGGGGAGGTTGAGGAGCTGCTGGTGCTACAGAACGGCACACAGAATGTACCTCAGCTGTTGGTTCGCTGTGTCTCTGGCGAGGTCTTCTGTACGAGCGAGTTCAACCCGGAGCAGAGCGACGTGACGCTCTGGAACACTGCGGCTCGGAACGAGGATGATGCCGCCTTTATCGTGGGCGACGTGGAGCTGGACGGGGATCGAGGTCTCACCGCACACGCCTTCACGAACGGCTCGCTCTTGCTCTTCTCGTCTTCCTGGGAGAAGCGATGGGACGTAGAGGTGAGTGCATTGTCTCGACTTGGTCTTCGTCGCTTTCCCAGTCAAGTGATTGATCTCTCTCTTGTGGCGCTGGTTCGCTCTCTTGTATCTGTAGCTGCCGGACGCTCTCGTGAGCGCAGACAAACTTGAGATGACATTGGCAGACGGCACTCGCCGAGATGCTGTATGTGTCGCTGGTTGTCTTCCTCAAGTGCGGCTATCTACGGTTGGATCAATCTAACCTGGAGCTGTCCGTGTGACGCCTTCCTGCCCCACAGATTGTCGCGTGCACCTGGAGCGGCCAGTTGTTCGCCGTCCAGAGCGAGCAGGCGCTAGTGCGCTTCCGGATGATCCTGCCCGCCAGCTCCATGTTCTGCGGTACGTACGCTCGTTTTGCTAGCCACCTGTCTCTCTGTGTTGTCTGTGCGTTGGCGTCTAACTAGGACGAATACGACTCTGGCATCGCCATCTCCAGTGAGCATCCACGACGGCTCTGGACAAGTGGATCCGACAGTCGTGGGCGTCACCACCTCTGGCATTATCCTCGTCTACCGCGACGTACAGGAGACACTCATGCGCGGTCTACAGGATGCCACCCTGGTGCGTCTCACCTGTTGCGGCCTCCCCCCACACGTGATGAAGCAGTACCTGACGACGTGCATATGCCTCTGTGTACTTCAGGCGGACAAGGTGCGTCAGAGTGCAGTGTTCAGTCAACTAGACACGCCCGAGAAGCGCCAGGCCGTGCTGGACAAGCTGCAGAGCGTTTTCCCGACGGCATTGTCCCCAGCCACGGCGGAGAAAGAAGGAGAAGCCCCCAGTGTGGAAGAAATGGTGCGCGCGATGCTGGCAGTCCCTGCGTAGTCATGCAGACGCGACGTCGTGAGTCGTGGCGACAGCGAATCAAGTATTACCCCTTACGAAAGCCCCCTTCCAGACCGGCAGCTGGGCTCCTGACTACCAGTTCTGCAGCTGGTAGGCGTACTCCACGAGGCTAGCAACAGAGTCAGGGCCGCGACGCAATAGCTCCTGCGCAAACTCAGCCACGTAGTTGAGGTGGAAGTGCACGTCCACAGCCTTGACTTCCGCAGCGTTGAGCTTCCATGAGGCGTCGAAGGCGCGGAAACAGACGCAGAAGAGCTCGAAGAAGCCCATGGGGTCCTCAAACAGCCGCCAGAACGGCCGCTCAGCGCCCAGACAGCCGCCGTCGCGTAGCTGCAGCAGATCCGCCAGCAGGAAGGCGATCTTGGCACTCACCAGTGCGTATTCGTAGGCTTCATGGCCGTTCTGGTCGTTCAGAATGGGCAAGGCTGCCGTGCGGTGCACTTCATGGAAGAACACGAGGCATTGTAGCGGCAGTAGGAACTGCAGCTCGCGCATGGGGTCACCGTAGCGGAAGCCCAGACGCTTCCAGCCAGCGCCACTGGCGACGAAAGGCTGCGGGTCGAAGCAGGAGGCCCAGAGTCGCTGCAGCAGCTCCAGATGGTCGCGAGTACCGGCGTGCAGCGGCGTCTTCATGGCGCCCACGAGCTTCGCCAACTGCTCCAGTGCTGCTGCCGTAGGCGCCGCATTGCTGCCTGCTGTGGCGCCACCGCCCACTGTCCCCACCACCTTGTCCCACATCTGCGCCGAGTGCTTCTGCAGCGTCTGCGCCATGATTGAGCCTTTCATCTTGGACGCCAGCGCCTTCTTGACGCCAAAGAGAACGCTCGACATGTCTTGAGCCGACGCCGTCGGTCGCGGCATGGGAAAACCTGCATTCTCCGCTCCTGTGTGGGCGCTGCTGGCTTGCTGGCGAAGGAAGAACTCGCCGAACTGACGGTCTTCCGCCACGTCCACCAGCTCTTCGTCCACGGCGGGCGTTGGCGTCTCGACGCGCCCGTCCTCCGTTTGCGCCGACAGCTGCAGCACCTTCACGCGGATCTCGCCGCTACTGTCCACAGGTAGCGCACGATACTCGTCCAGCAGGTCTCGCCAGCAGTAAGTGGCGCTAGTGTCGTCGCCATCGGCAGGCAGCGGAAGTTGAAGTCGGAAGTGGTAGCGGCCCTCGAACGGGAACTTGCGCCGCAGCTCGCCCAGTGTGGGCCGCGCGGACAGCAGCAGCGCCGAGGTCAGCTCCTCTAGAGGCGTCTGCGCCCCGTTGTCGTCGCCCTCCAGCAGCATCTGCTGGAAGAAATAGCGGCACAGGACGCCGCCCGACCGCTCCATGCTGCCCTCGCGCCCCATGCTCCTTCGATACTGGTCGCTTGGGCTGGGCTCCGGCCCCCCGCTTGGCGTCGTCTCTCCGGTAAAGTACGAGCGTGGCATTGGACAAAAGGTGGCGCCAGGAGCCTGGCGGGCGTTTCGGATTGGTGGAAAAGCGACCGAGCCGCCGCGACTCGGAATTCCGAGTCATTGGAGTCTTGAGAGGAGCGTTGAGCCGCTGGCCGGAACGGACACGAGACCAAGTGGTCGCATCCGAGCAGGAAAGGCGCGCGTGGCGCTGCGTGGAGGCCGCGCCAGCTGCAGGTAGCGACGCGTGAGAGCTATGGAGGAGGAGTGGGACGACGCGCTGCTGTCCGAGATCGCGGCACTCGAGTCGCGTCATCTGCAGGGCAGCAGCAGCAGCAGCAACAGTCGCAACGACAGTCGCAACAACGCCGTTGGCAATCCGTCTGCGGGCTCTGCTGCTAGCGCTAGCGTTGGCGCTGGCGTTGGAGGTCCGTGGAGCTGCAAGTCGTGTACGCTACAGAACACAGCGTCGCGCGCCACGTGCCTGGTGTGCAGCACGCCACGAGGACAGACTTTCGCCGCTGCAGCAGCTTCCAATCGACCTACAGCCGCCAATGCGAGTCAAAGTGGCTTGACCAAGCGGACGGTGCAGTCCACCATTTCCTTTGGTGGCTCCGCGGCTTCAATGGTTGCAGCGCTACCGCCACCAAAGCGAGTACCACAGAAGCAGGAGCGACAGCAACAGCCACCACCGACCCGCAGCCAGACTGAGAACAGAACCACCAACGCCAAAAACCCCGCACCAGGAACCGCAGTCAGAGCCACTCCAGGTCTCACGCTTACCAGCAGCCGACACGCTACTACTGTCCCTAGTGGTGGTAATGCGATGCTACAGTCGCCACCACCGCCAGTGCCAATTGAGCGACACGCGGCGGGGGAGGACGCCCAAGCCAAGAAGCGCTATCTGGACGTGGTGGGACGCTCCGAGTTCCCGCAGATTGACTTTGAGAAGGCGCAGCAGTTCGTGTACCCGACCAACTACGCCGTGCGTGACTACCAGCTGACCATCGCAGAGAAGGCTTTGTACCACAACACACTCGTGTCGCTGCCCACAGGGTTGGGCAAGACGTTGATCGCTGCCGTGGTCATGTACAACTTCTACCGCTGGTTCCCTACAGGTAAGATTGTGTTCATGGCACCCACAAAGCCGCTGGTGGCGCAGCAGATCCGTGCCTGCCACGAGATCATGGGCATCCCTTTAACTGACACAGCAGAGCTGCAGGGCAACGTGCCGCCTACGCAGCGCCGCGTGCTCTGGAACTCCAAGCGCGTCTTCTTCTGCACGCCACAGAGTCTGCAGAACGATCTGCAGCGTGGTGTATGTGCAGCTGAGAAATTCGTATGCATGGTCGTGGATGAAGCCCATCGCGCCACGGGCAACTACGCCTACTGCCTCGCCGTACAGGAGATTGAAGCCAAGACACGCTTCTTCCGCGTGTTGGCGCTCTCAGCTACGCCCGGCGCCAAGTTTGATGTCATCCAGGATGTGATCACCAATCTCCGCATCTCGCACATTGAGAGTCGCTCAGCTGATGACGCTGATGTGAAAAAGTACACACATGCGCGTCAGGAAGAGGTGATCGTCTGTCGTCTCAGTGAGCAGATCACGCAGGTCAAGACGCTCTTCCTCAAGGTTTTCCGGCCCGTTCTGCATCGTCTATTACGGGGCAACATCATCCAGTATGGCGATCCGGATAAACTCTCCAGTTGGTACGTGCTTCAGGCTCGAGAGCGCTTCCGTAAGAGCCCAGGCTACGATGCCAACCGCGCTGCTGAGAGCGACCTGGCGCTGCTCATCAGTCTACTGCACGCCAAAAGCTTGCTTATGAACCACGGCCTCAACGGCTTTCGCGAGCAGCTCAACAGTTGGATCGAGGAGCGAAAGGCTGGCCGGCTGTCCTGGTCCAAGAAGGAGATGCTGCAGTCGTCGGACTTCCACGCACTGGAGCTCAGTATGGCAGCGTCTGCTAACTCCACCAGCATGGCCAGTCACCCGAAGCTGGTTAAACTGCGTGAGGTGCTGCACGAACACTTCCAGCGTCATTCCGCGGGGAACTCGAGCACCCGCGCCATTGTCTTCACTCAATACCGCGCGAGTGTATCAGAGATTGTGGCGCTACTGCGTCCACTGTCGCCGCTGCTCAGTGTGCAGCCGTTCGTGGGCCAGGGTGCGTCAGGCAAAGCCAAGGAAAACAAAGGTCAGACGCAGAAACTGCAGCAGGAGATCGTGCGCAAGTTCCGACTGGGCGAGTTCAACGTGCTGGTGGCCACGTGCATTGCCGAGGAAGGACTGGACATTGGTGAAGTGGACCTCATCGTCTCGTTCGACGCACTCACGTCACCTGTACGTATGATCCAACGCATGGGACGCACAGGGCGTAAACGCGTCGGTAAGGTGATCATCCTTGTGACGGAAGGAGACGAAGAGAAAAAGCTGGCACGCAGTGCATCAGCAGCCAAGACGGTCAGTCGCGCGCTCACAACCTTCAAGAACAAGTTCACGTACTCCAAGTGTCCGCGGATGCTGCCTACAGGGATTTACCCGCAACTGAGCGAGCTGAAGATGCATATTCCAGACTTCCAGGCGTCTCAAGTAGGCGGCAGTCGCTCCGCTTCTACTGGCAGTTGGGGCGCGAGAATCTCTGGACTTTGGCAACTGAACGACATCGAGAGAGCCATCGCGGAGGCCAAGTTCTTCCCGCCAAATTTCACGCAGACAAAGAGGAACCTACTATTCCCCGTCGCAGTGAATCGACGACAGTTGCTTCGACGGCGGCCTCAAGCACGTGGGGGAGCGTCGCGTGTGGGACACTCCAAACGGTCCTTGGCGCTACAAAGTCTCGTACGGAAGATCAACGGCGTTGAAGAGGTAGCGGACTTAAGCTCAGAGGATGAAGATAAGAAGAGTCAGCAAGGAGAAGGGGTGGGAAAGGCTCAAGACGCAGATGGGTCGCGGCATCGTCGCTTCGGGTTGTTCGAGCGCGAGTCTGGACTGGAAGAAGCCAGCTCTGAGGTTGATACGCATCGTCGGGGCGGTCATTCGCCTGCAACGAATGCTGGCCAAACGGACGAGAGGATGCCTTCTCGGTCTCAAGATACTGCCACAGACTGCTTTCAGAATGTCGACGGGAATATGGGGCTCAGCGCCATTCCGAACGAGTCCGGGGTCAGTATCGACATGCATTTCAGCCCGCAGTTTATCGACCCAGTGCCTGACCTCGCCTCATTGGGCGAGGCTTCGGCTCATACGCCCATCGACTTGAGCAATAGGCGACAGAAGAGCGCTGTCCCAACACCCACAACACCCCCAACACCTGCAGCACCTGCAACGAAGCCAAAGACAACGAGCAGTGAGAGCAAGCGGCAGACGGAGGAATCGAAGGAGCGACCTCATGGCGTAGCACCCGTTGCAGCCAAGAAAGTCACGGATGCGACAAAGGACAGCTCGACTGGTGAAGGCAGTACAAGTGATCAACTGCAGATCCCCATCAGCGACCTGGAGAAGGGAGAGCAGCAGTTGGGACAGGCAAAAGAGGTGGTGTCCATTTCAGAGGCATTGTCCGTCGCTTCGTCAGTAGAACTGCCCGAGAGAACGGAACAAGCTGCTGCATCCAGCTCCACCGTGGATTACTGCAAGACAGAGATCCCAGACGCAGCTCCTACGTTTCCTCGACTTCGGATGACACGTCGGCTGCAGTTCGAGGAGACAGAAGAGGACGACAACTCCAGGCAGATGAAGGAGAGTTGCATCCCAGAGCCTCCCCCACAGAAGTCCCTTGCATTGATGGAGGCCCAGACCCGACAGCAAGTATCTCGCTCTCTCAAGTCTGTGGATGAAGAAATGGAAGCGGCGGCAAGAGACACGGAGGATGACGCAAGCGATGAGGCCTCGGCCTTCTCGTTTGCCTTACTCCCTCCCGGTGATGGGGACCTGTCGAGTACTGTGAAGGGGAATGCAGCCGAGGGTCTTCCTTCTCTGTCTGTGAAACCCGACGTAAAGCCAGAAGTTGCTTCGTGTAAAGAGGATTCGTCTGACGAGATGAGCGAGGAGGTTCCTACCTGCTCCTTCGCTCTTCTCCCTCCCGATGGTGGCGACTCGGCGGTTGTTGAGAACCCAGAGGCTCCTAAAGAGGTCGCGGATACGCCAAGCGAGGAGGCATCAGCTTTTGCTTTTGCTTTGCTGCCTCCTATCAACAAGAAGGTGGTTGCAACAGAGACAACATCGGCAGCGGATGTAAACACAACGTCAAAGGGTGAAGGTGTGTCGAGTGGTGATCCACTGGGCGTCTCCTTTGCGCTGCTTCCACCGGATACGGACAAGACGATAGCTACACCAAAACCGAAGCGATCGCTGGCATCAGCACAAGAGGAGCCGACCCAGAAAGTCCAAGATTGCAGGCTCCAAGACGACGGGCTCTCATCTGGCGCTTCAAGCGAATCCAAGGCCAAACAACCCACAAATGGAGAGGCCACGATTACTGAGAAGGCGGAGAGTCTGGGTGCCACTAACACGTTGGAATGCTCTCACACTGTGACTACGAGTGAGACGCACGTGGTTGACCTCACGGAGGAGCACACCCACGAGGAGGCTCTGTGGGGAGACGGGAAGGAGCACGCTTCTGGTGTTGTGGGGACTCAGCACGAGGACTGCTGCTCCATCTGCCAAGAAAGTGAGTCGTTTGACGACGATCCCATCGTGTTCTGTGACGGCTGCGACGTGGCAGTGCATCAGTTTTGCTACGGGATCATCACTGTGCCCAGTGGGAAGTGGTTCTGCGAGGCCTGCAAGGAGATTGAAGCAGAAAGAGCCGTATCAGGGAATAGCCAACGACACCAACTGCGATGCCACCTCTGCCCTCTGCGTGGCGGCGCATTCAAACGAACAGCGTGCGGTCACTGGGTGCACGTGCAGTGCTTCCTGTGGATTCCAGAGCTGGAGGTGAAACAAAGTGAGGGAGATCTATTGCTGCTCGGATCGCTGAGCAGACTCGATCCGGACCGAACGACTCTGGATTGCTCGCTGTGCCACTCATCCAAGACTCACGGCATCATCCAGTGCGCATATGATCGCTGTCTAACTGCGTTTCATGTCAGTTGTGCCGCCACGGCGCACTATCGGATGGAGCAAGTGGATTCACTCGAAGACAAGAGCACCACAGCGTCAGCAGTTGGGACACTCTTTGTGGCGTACTGCCCATTACATCGGAAGGCCCTGCCTCCAACAGTGATATTGCAGCAGAAAACGTCTCCAGCCTCAACCACTGCTAGCCACACACCACTTCCCCGTCCCGAACCTGTGAAGGAGAGCACACCGGCGGCAACGTCGCCCAGCAACTTGTTCTCGCCACCATCCGGCGATTCCCAGAAGAGGTTTCGGTGCTTCCGTCGCTTGAAGCGGAAGTATGATGCATCGCAGTCTCAAGTGGTCTCACCGTCCAAACCGGGCGACTCGCCGGTAGTCCAATCTCCATGGAAAAAGCGACTCAAGCGCTCCAAGCGACATGCTGAGCGTCGTAAGACGCTGCGTGCGCTGGCAGCTTCCATGTTCATTGAGCACGACGTGGAGGTGCAAGGAGAAGACAAAGACGGTGGAGACGAAGAGGAGGGGGACGACGATGATGACCAGGCGTGTCTGGAGGACGATTCCTTCATCAACGACTCGTCTCAATTGATCTACTCGCAATCCGCTTTCTCCCCCGAAGACTTGCACGAAAGGAGGGCTGGGAAGAAGCGGAGAAGAAAACCCGACGCCGACATGCGGGCCATTTACGCGAGGTCGCTGCTGGAATCGCAGACGTCCCCACTGCTGCTGCGTCGTGGGGGCCGTCAACTAAGCGCTCTGCCCACGAATGGCATCATCCAGACATGCTTGGACCAACTCAAGGGCGGGCACAGCGATGCAGATACGACGCCATCTCCGCGACCTCCACGTTCGCATTCGCGCTCACGGTCTCGTGACGCAGTGGCAGCTTTGACCTCAGCAGAGTCTCCGATTTCACTGTTGACCCAAGCACCTGCTCTTGCTACAGTTTCTAAAGGGTTCAGAGGAGAAGGAGAGAGCGGAGAGGCGACCGAGGACGAAGTGCCTGAGCCTTGCTTCGATCTACTGGGCGGCAGTACGGCACTTCTGAGTATCCAAGACAGCGATTCACGAGGGCCTGAAGTCCGGAAAGCCGTGGAATCCTCACCTGCTTCTTCAGCTTGGCACCAGAAAGAAGCTGATGACGATGCTGTGAACCTCGAGCAGCAGTTGATGCACGAGCGGATCGAAGCGAACCGCTTGAAGGCTCTCAAAAAGTTACAGCAGCGTCGACAGGCGCAGTTGGAGCAGTCCAACAGGCGACCACCCGCACAGCAGCCCCGTCAACAATTACAGCAGCGACTGGAGCAGGCGTCGCTGGGTGGGAAAGGAGGCAACAGTGGCGTCGTGCAGCACAGTGTCTCTACGGCCGCAGAGGCTCAGGACGTGGCTGCTATGCCGTCATTCGGGTTATTGTCATCAACGAATGAAGTCCAGAGTTCCCAGTCCGAGACACAGAACAGACGAGGTACAGCGGTGACAGGACCTGAACAACAACGCTCTCAGCAGCAGCTCTCAGTCCTTGTGAGCTCCACATTCGCCATCGCGGAGGTCTTCTCCACCTTCGTGGGCGCGAAGGAAGTGGGGTGCTCCGTCGACGTCGAAAGCTCTCTCGAAGCTGATGTATTGCTGAGTCTGCGAATGCCGGTGCTCTTGTTGACGCTGCCGCAGCTTCGACAACTCGCACTTATGGCCCCAATGCGAGATGTACGCAAGCATCCGCGCGTGAAGAACCTGCTGGCAATGTACAAGAAGCTTGTGGTGGCTGTCGTGCTAGATGCGGGTAGCGAGACGACATTCCAGCCAGCAGAGATTGCGCGATTGCGACAGCTCCCGAACGTGATGGTAGTGGTCCAATCGCGTGTGGAGGCGCTGTGTAAGCATCTGCATCACCTCGCGAGGCAGGAGCTCACGGAAGGGTTCCATTTGCCTCCACCGGGAACAGCTCCGGCCTCGTATTCGACGGCGCTGGACGCACACTTCGCATCGCGGTTGGCGTTTTTTCGAGCCTTCCCGATGCTGTCGCTAGGGAGCGCCGTGTCGCTGAGCTTCCGCTTCAAGAACTTCGCGGCGGCGCAGGTTCCAGTGCGCAAGTTCAACGAGATGCACTGGCGCCGCATGCTGCCATGGGTGTCGGAGGCAGTGGTCAAGGACATCCACCGGCATATTGAACGCAACATGCAGCCCAACTGAGGCGGACGGCACATCGGACGAGAAGGTCCTGGAGCCACTGCATCTTGTTGTCCTCAATTGTCCTCAAGTGCCCGAGGGCACAGGCGCTGGAATGATAGCTTACGTTGGTGTCGTGACTTGAGTTGATAGGTAAGCGGTATCCCACCTTGCTTGGAGCGCACTAAAGGCCAAATGACGCAATGCGATTGGACAGAAACAGCATGGCGCCACTTTATTGCAGCTCACTTGAAGTTATCCCACGAGGTGCCACCACTTTAGTGCGGCTTGGCGCACGACTTTGCCCGGGCAGTGGAGACCGCCGGCAGAAAAACGCAGCAGCCAAGCAGCGCCAAGCACTTCCGAACCGAGCAAGCAGCCCCCGCCTCCGAGGAGAGCAAGATGCTGCAGTCCACCAAGATGCTGGCGCAGTCGCGCGCCACCTCCACGCTCCTGCGTCGTGGCATCAGCAGCCGCGTGCAGGCCCTGGGCCCCAACGTATTCGCTGAGATCTCGGCGCTGGCGGCGCAGCACGGCGCCGTCAACCTGGGCCAGGGCTTCCCGTCTTTCCAGACGCCCAGGTAAGCGAGCACGAGTGCTGTCTTGGGCCCTACTGCGGGGGAGGATAGCGACGCTAACGCGGTGTGCATTCTTTTGTGGCGCAGCTTCGTGAAGCAGGCGGTGATCGACGCCATCAACAGTGACAGCAACCAGTACACTCGCCCGGGCGGCCACCCGGACTACGTGCAGTCGCTGTCGGAGATGTACTCGCCACTGTTCGGGCGCGAGATCGACCCTATGAAGAACATTGTGACCTTCAACGGCGCGCAGGAGGGCATCGCGTCCATCATGGCGGCGCTGCTGGAGCCCGGGGACGAGGTAGTGACCTTCGAGCCCTACTTTGACGCCTACATCAACGTGGCCACGCTGCACGGCATCAAGACCAAGGGCGTGCCGCTCAAGTTCTCGTCGAAGAAGCGCAAGGCTTTCAACAGCGAGGCGGAGACGGGCGCTACCTTCTCGTCCGGTGACTTTGAGGTGGACATCACCAAGATGGAGGCGCTGCTGACATCCAAGACCAAGATGGTGGTGCTCAACACGCCGCACAACCCGACGGGCAAGGTCTTCTCGGCTCGCGAGCTAGAGGCCATTGCACGTGTGCTGGAGCGCCACCCGCACGTGACCATTCTGGCGGACGAGGTCTACGAGTTCATGACCTTCGACGGGCTGCCGCACGAGCGCTTCGCCTCCATTCCCGGATTTTTCGACCGCACCATCTCTCTTTTCAGCGCTGGCAAGACCTTCTCGTGCACGGGCTGGCGCACAGGGTACGCTGTCGGCCCGGAGCACCTCATGGGTGCCATCACCAAGGCGCATAGCACGGTGCCCTTCTGCGGCGTCACGCCCTTCGAGGTGGGGCTGGCCTCGGCCTTCCGCCAGATCCAGCACAATGGCTATCTGGAGGAGCTCACGGCCACGCTCGAGGTACGCAGGCTGGAGATTGGCTTCTACTGGCCGTTGGCTTGGCTTTTGTGGTGGCACTGGCTAACTGTGGCTGCTGTTGTGCTTGTGGTGTGTGCAGGCCAAGCGCGACCGTTTGGTGGGAGCGCTGCAGGCCTTTGGGTGGCGCCCTATCGTCCCTCAGGGCGGCTACTTTGTGTGCTGCAACGTGGCCAACCTCCCTATCTACGAGGAGTTCCGTGACGTCCAGGTCACCAAGGACACCCCCGCGAACGTACGTCGTTTGGTCTGTGGGCTTGGACGCAACGTCGTTCTGTTGGTATGCAATGAGCTGTGTGTGCTGACGTTGACGCATGCACCTTTGCTGTCGTGGGATGCTTATGCAGGAGTACCCGGACTACCAGTTCGCGTACAAGCTGTGCAAGGACGCGCAGCTGGGGATCATCCCCACGTCGCCCTTCTACAGCAAGCCGGAGAACCGCCTCGCGCCGGGACTCATGCGTCTGGCCTACTGCAAGGACGAGAAGACGCTGGACGATGCCATCCGCATCATCGAGTCGCTCCGCCGCGAGTAGTTCGCTTAGTGATTGGGCATAGAGGCATCGTAGCGTAGCGTCGCAGGAAGTAGTCGACCTGCAGCAGGCACAGCAAACACGTGGCCATTGAGCTCTCTCCGGCACCATAGTAGCGAGCAACGCACAGCAAAAGAAGCAGAGCAGGAGCGCGCGACGATGCTCGGTTGCTGGCGAGAAAGCACTGTCATGGACAGCCGATGGCCAACCGCACACGCCCCATGGCAAAGCCATCTCCATGACCGCCAGCCCGCGCAGTCGTCTTGGAATGGCGGCGCCAGAACATCAAACGGACTTGGAATCCCGTGACAAAACGGGCCTCCGAAGTGTAGTCACAGTTCTGATTGTGCAAATGGATCAGCGCACAGGACACGCCTTGTCTGTCACGGCCTTTGTATATACTCACTTTGGCGACGCGGAGGGTCGCTTCGGACAATTCGAGAGACTACATTGCATCTGATATGACAAAACTAGCTCGGACAAACGTCATGGACGCCAACACGTGGGTACAGATACTGTGGCCAGACAACATGTGCACCATAATTTAACATTCTAGAGGGACGACTAGCTAAACGAACCGATACAAGCCGACCGACACGAGTCGACTGACAACCTGGGCATGTGCTACGCGCGTCAGTTGCCAAGCGAGAACATGGGCGCGATGAGACTCGACTCGAAGCGCAGCACCAGGAAGAGGATCTCCATAAGCCAGTACTTGACGCCGCCGCGCGGGATCTTGACGTAGTTGCCGCCGTACTGCACCGTGCAGCCCACTTCAGGCCGCAGCGGGTCGCTGGGCACGAAGCGCAGCACCGTGAGCGATTGCGTCCAGGCGCCTGGGTGGCCCAACTGCTCCTTCACGTCCGGCATGTCCAGCGTGCGCACAAAGTACACAAAGTCGTGCTCGCGACGCACGCGGCTGATCACTTCGATGGCGCGCGAGATGCGTCCGGACTCCGGGTAGCAGATGACGCGGTAGATGATGATGGCGTCGTCGCACACCCGCTGCAGCAAGTGCTTCTGTGGGACGACAAACCAGCACGCCACAGCAGGGACAGCATTAGCATCTCTATACGACGGAAGGGTGGCAAGCAGCACAACGCAGCGCAACGCACCCGGATGATGAGCGACGGGTTGAAGAAGCTCGCGTAGCAGTCGGTGGTGATTCGGTCCCAGCTCGTGTTCCAGAGGTCCTCGGCGCAGACGTTCGGGAAGTGCTTGTGCAGCGTGAACTTGAGACTCGTGTCCTCCAGGTTGCGGTGGTCGGCCCACCCCATGACGTTCACGCCCGAGGCCTGCATGGACGCGTTCGAGAGGGTGCTGTCCACGCAGCGCAGCGTCTGGCAGACTAGCGCCTCCCATCGCTCCACGCTGAAGGGCTGGAACAGCGCTTCCACAACTCGCGCCTCCTCCTGCAGACACACAGCACACCAGTACGACGTGAGCACTCCAGCACAACGACCACTTCCCTACAGACAGAAACCCACCTCAAAGATGTGCTCGAGGTCCGACAGACTCGGCAGCCCCTTGGCCGCCTGCACCTCCATCTGGCTCTGCAGCGCCTGATTCTCCGACTCGAGCGCGTCCTTCTCCTCGTGCAGCTTGAGTAGCGCCACCTGCTTCTCCAGCCCTGCGATGGACTGCTTCACGCGCGCCATGGACTCCTTCTTGCGCTGCATGAAGCGTCGCTGCACCTCGCGGTGCTTCATCTTCTTCTCCTCGGGAGACACACGCTTCCGCGACGCCCGCTTCTTCTTGGCAGCGGGCCCTGTTGCTGTTGCTTTATCAGTTGCAGACATGGCTGCGACCCCCACAGAGGCAGTAACAGCCTCTGCGGCGCCGCGCTGGACGCTCACTTTGCCATCGAAGTGCTCGTCTCCCAGCGTGGAGGACGACGAGGGTGACCCGCCCTCGCCTTTAAATGTCAGCTCGCTGGCCAGCTCCCCGTGCTGGGCCAGCAGGAAGCTCTCAAAGATGCGCTGGTCCGTGTCGCTCCAGTCCTCGGGCAGCAAGTGCAGCGGCAGCGGCTGCTGGCATAGCTGCTGCGGCTGGAAGCCCAACGGCGCGTGCTGCGGCTGAAACGAGGAAGGCGACTCCATGGGCGGTTCCGCGGGCGCTGGCGCTCTGGGCGGCACGGGCAGTTGTGGCAACGCAGGTGCGTGCACCGTCGCCGCGGCTTGCTGGTCGTCCTCGGCCACAGAGGCGTTCATGGAGAGAGTGCGGGAGTGACGGACAGCAGGCCCACCTTCGCGCTCTCGTCTCGACCGGCTGGGACCTCGTCCCGCCTCGTGTACTTTCCCGCTTCTTGACGCAAACTCTTGAATTTGAGCAAGTACTGTTTCTCGCCGCCGTAAGTTCGAAACTGGAGCCTTCCGACGCGAGTTCCCTGTGGAAACAGTTGCCGCAGAACGAGCCGTGCAAATCGGAAACAGCAGGTCGAGAGGCCAAACGAAGCGGAGGCCAGCCCCCACGTGCATGGGGGCTCTCATAGCTGATACCTGCTCTCGCCATACGGACCACTGTAGAGAGGCCATTTCGGGGCTCCAAAACAGACGTGAGTCACCTCGCGCTCCGACTATCGCCGCATGCAGAAGCTCCTGCCGCGCTGCCGGCCTCCGCTGGCGCCACCGGAGCTTCCTGGACGCAGGGCCCAGCGGCGCGGCACGAACCGAGTCGGAACGGCGCGGCTGCTCTATCCCGAGCACGGCTGGCCCGGTGTGCAGCGAGGACAGGCTGCAACCGCGGCAAGTGGCGAGCGCCCTCATGGACGCCTTTCGCCTCCGCGCCATAGTGGGACTTGCTGGCGCTGGATGGATCGGATTGCAAAGGCGGCAGGTCTACGTCATTGCCCCGACTGCATGCGCGGTGCGCACTGGCAGGCAGCCCCGAGCCGGCCATGGCGGCGGGAGCTGGACTTGAGGCGCCAGCAGACACTTGCAGGCCAGCTTGACGTTCCGCCGGGCTCCACGCGAGATGCTCCGGCACGGCTTGGGCTTCTTAAGCTCCGCATGGCGAGTCTCATGCCTGCTGGCGCGGCACATGGCGCTCACGCGCTGTGCCTGCTGTCTCCCCAGGCGCTTCCCACAAGCGTAGGCGCTCAAGAGCTGCAGCCTGCAGCGGCCGGAAGCCGCGGCCGCGTTGGCAGATAGGCAAGCTTCTCCCCGGAAGGAGCAACGCACACCGCGCCACTGGATGCAGCCAGCCAGCCAGCCAGCCAGCCAGCCAGCTAGAGGAACGGAGCTAGTCAGCATCAGGCCACCTGACCTCATCAGTCCGTCGTCCGTCGCTCCCGCTTCAACCTGCTGCTGACCACGCCGCGCCTTTCAGCGGAAGCCCCGCGTGCTGTGCGCCTTCGGGCCGTCACGCCGGCGCCGCACGCCTGGGAGAAACGGACGCCGGCGTCTCCACGGGCTCTCGCCAGCGCCATCTTGGTCCGAGAGGCCCAGGCCAGGCTGAGATTTCTGTTTCAACGAACCTTCCGCTCACAGGCAAAACGGAAAAAGTCAGAGCCCTCTTGATCGACCGAGACCGCCGACCGTGGCGGCACATCCGTCACCCAGCTCCACTTGCGATTTGGCCTCCCCTCGGAGCCAGCAGCAGAGCTGGAGCTGGAGCTGGAGCTCCATGGCAGCGCGCGAATCGGGCTCGGGCCTGGCGGGCCGCGTCTCCGTGTCGCTCGGGCGCGCGAGCTACGCGCCGGGGGAGCTGCTCTCAGGCTCGGTGGCGCTCACGGCGCCCCA
>JAADYK010000363.1:0-22568 GCA_023338225.1 Halophytophthora batemanensis
AGAGAGACACACCACGCGCCGACTCACTTGACGCTCGTGTCGTCCATTTTCTTCCGCTTGCTCCCTTTGGCCATGAAGGCCAGACTGAGACGAACCTCCCAGCGCAAGGTCAGACAAGGAGGGAGAGGGGTACAGTGTACCGGCGTCAGTATAGCATACTTTCATCAAGATACTCCACTTCTGGCGCCGCCACACCAGGCATGCTTTCATCAAGTCAGAGAGGCTGCTCCGTGGAAAACGGCCATTTCAGAGCAGCCGTTGGTTGGTGACGGAGATGGCACCATACGCCTTACACGACGGTGGCAGTAGTATCTTGACGGGACCGCCCTGGCTGATCAAGTGGAAAGCGGAAGCCGCAGCAACGTGAAGCGAGGCGAGACCGGGAACGTCCTGTCCAAGCCATGAGCGAGGCGATCCGCGAGCTGCGGCCGCTGTATAAGAAGATGCTCAAGCTCGCCCAGAGCCTGCCGGAGCCCAAGCGCCAGACCACGCTGGCGCAGATCCGCCACGAGTTCCGCAATCACGGAGACCTGTCCGACCCCAAGGAGTGCGTTCCTGCTTGCCCTTGCGCTCGGCGCTCTCGCTGGTAATGTCCGCTCCTGCTCACTTGCACCTGCGTCTCTGTCGTTTGCAGAGTGACGGCCCTGCTGCAGCGCGCACAGTCCTCGCTTGGTTATCTCAAGATTGTCACCCCGCGCACCGAAACCAGTGGTGCGTCGGCGCTCGTCAGCCTTGCCACACGTGCTAGCTCTGCAATGTCGTCTGCCCTGCTGTGTGACTGACTTTCTGACTTGTGGGAAATCTGTGCACGAATGTAGACAAAGGTGTGAAGCGCTACGTGTACCGCAACGGCAAGCGCGTGGACGCCGCCGAGTTGGAGGCCACAGGCGAAGAAGGCGCGCGCTACAAGACGCAGGACATCGAGGGCGGCCTCAAACGCCACCACCAGCTGCTGCGTCGCCAATACTTCATGG
This sequence comes from Halophytophthora batemanensis, assembly GCA_023338225.1. Lineage (NCBI taxonomy): Eukaryota > Oomycota > Peronosporomycetes > Peronosporales > Peronosporaceae > Halophytophthora > Halophytophthora batemanensis. The sequence continues at coordinate 975 of JAADYK010000363.1, forward strand.
ACCGCAAGAGCGGCCCTCCCAAGCCCATCTTCTAGACTCCCACTGCATGAGCCCGCAGTGCTTGCGTCGACGTGGGCGTGGGCGTGGCAAGCCAAGAATGCAAGGAAAATGGTGAGACGAACCCCTCTAAGAGTGTGTATGCATATGCGTGCATTGCGTGAGTTGTGCTCCGCTCTTGCTGTCTTCTTCTGCAGTTGTGCTGCAGCCACGTCAGTTCCTGCCGTCGTCCGCAGTTAGAAGAGGTTCCCGCCCGTGCGCAGCCTAGCCGCAGCCTGCGACGTCTGCTTCTCCACGCGATCCGAGACGGTAGTAAGCTTCTCCTCAATGCGGGAGATCTGTTGCGTACTGCGCACCGCCTCGCCGTTTAGCACCTCCGCCTGCATCTCCAGTTCGCCCAGCGCGAGCGCCAATCGCTCCAGATCGCTAGCTCCAGCACCGACCGGGCCGCCAGCAGTGGGAGAACTCCTGTCTCCAAGCGAGTGTGAAGGTGAGTCCAAGTGTGCGTGCTGCTGCTTGCTGCTGGCCTTGTCTTTGGGTCGTGCGTCGCTGGAGAAGAGATGCAGTGTGGGGCTCTTGAGACGACGCAGCAGCTTGTCTCCGTAGTCCAGATCGCGGTCGATGGCACCCAAGTCCTGCTCGATGGCGTCCAGCTTCTCACCCTGCGCTACCATCTCGGTGCACGCTTCACGGCCCACGAGCTTGGCGGCCTCGATCTCTCGCAGTGCGTCAGTAAGCAGCAGTTCCTTGCTCTTGGCCAGCGTCTTCATCTGCTGCTGCGGCGGTGGTGGGGCCGCCAGCGCCAGATTGAAGCCGAAGAGCGACTTCTTGTTCGGACCCACGCTCTGGTCGATGGCTTGTCGTGTGAGCTGCTGCTTGGCCCGCAGCGCGTTGCGTGCCACCTGGAGCCACTTGTTGCGGTCGTTCAACGTCTCCACGAACACGTCCAGCTCCACGTAGCCCTTGCGTGGCGCGTGGCCCACCATCTTGAAGCCGAAGGGCTTCTCACCAGCACCTACAACTCCTACCACGTACTCGTGCGGCTCGATGCTGGAGAGGTAGAAGCTCCCCTTGGGCACCGGTGTGCGATCTTTTGCATTGGTGTTGGGGTCGCCCTTGTGCGGCGGTGGGTGGCAGGCGTCTCGACTGTCAAAGTACGATACCAGCAGATCGGCTCCGTCCAACACCAGAAAGCGCACGCGCCAAGACTTGCGGAAGTGGCCGCGTTTGGTCACGTAGCCTTCGCAGGACGTCGGGCATGTCGTGTCGGTCCCTGAGGAGGTCGCACCGGTCTCGGGTACGCGCAGGATGTTCATGGCGGCTATGGGCAGCGAAGTGAGTCGCTTCTAGCGCTGGTGGCGAGACTGGAGCTGCTGGAGACGACAACGCGCCACGTTCGCAAGCCTGGAGCCCTATTAATACCGGCAGAAGCAATTCCAAGGAGCTGCGTCAACGCATGAGATAGGTGGTGAGGCATTGGAGGCGCAGACGCGTATAATTGGAGCTGCCGACCGCCGCGTGATACGCGAGAGTGTGCAGACGAGAGGCGAGATGGAGGACGTACAGCAGCAGCATCACGTGGAAGATGTGGGCCGACTGCTGCTGCAGACGCAGGAGCAGCTGCGAGTCATGCGCGAGCAGATGACGGCGGCGGCAGCGGCCGTGGAGGCCAACGCGTCACCCATGCGGCACAGCGCCGTGGTCACCACAGCCGAGGTGCAAGCCTTCAACGCTATTCTGCAGCAGACGGAGCAGGAGCTGCGCGCCAAGGCTGAGCTTGTGCTCAATGGCATGGTCAACAGCAGCAGTGGGCACGGCGGTCAGTCCAACCAAAGCTCTGGGGCGCATGCCACCTCGGTGTTGCCCACAGTGGCAACCACCGGTGCAACGTGGCCAAATGCTCAGAGTGGCAGTAGCGTCAGTAAATCGCGGGCCGCGGCTCGTCAAGGACTCCAGGACGATGACATGGATTTCTTCCGAGAGGTACGTGGTTCTCGCAGCCCAGTTGAAGACTGCACTTGTCCATTGACGTCCTAGCTTGCTTCTCGACTGCTCACAACTTCTTTTGCGTGTCTTGTCTCGTCTGGGCGGCACTTGTAGCGCTTCCGCAACCCGAATGTGGAGCTGCGACCGGCGCCGTCGCCGTCTCCTCAGGTGCGACGACAAATGAGTATCCAGCGCGGCCACCTCATCCGCAAGAAGACGACACAGCACGCACGACTACTGCCCAGTGTGAACAAAGTGGACCCAGTGGCGCCCACGCCAGAGCTCAGCGAGGAGGACGCGCGTCACGGCGTGCTCAACCTGGTCACGCGTGGCTTTCTACCGGCTCACGCGGACCTGACGCCAGCTTTCGCCAGCTCCAGTGGCCCTGGCGGAGGTGTCCTCAAACAACGCGCTACACAAATCCACAACCGTGCCGAACAGCCTGTGAGGGCCGCACCCTTCACGCAGTCTAGCGGCTACAACCTCGCAGCGCTCAAGTTTGATCTGCGAGCGCCAGAGTCTCCATGTCCGTCTCCTCCCGTCGCTGACACCACAGCGTCGCCTTCAGCGTACGCGTCGACACTCGCATCCAGCAGGAGAGCGAGTCTCCGTCGCAGCTCCGTGTGTGCATCGCCTGGGGAGCGTGTGCGATCGCTCAGCAGAATCACCGTGAACTTTTCAGGTGACGGTGCAGCCGATGATGACCAGCAAGATGCTGATAGGCATCAGAACTCGCTTGTGAACGCCGCAGTGGCCGCCTTCACAAACCAGGGGGAGGATCCGGACAGCCACGGGCCTGAGCAAAGCCAAGGTGACGAGGCTGCAGATGGCGACGAGGACGTGGACGAGACCGGAGACGCCGACGAAGATGCTGACGGCCACGGCATGGAGGACCTGGGCGCCAACGTGGATAAGATCCGCGGCTACAACGAGCTGCTGGATGCCTACAGTTTGCATCAGTTCCTGATCCACAAGGGCCGTGCCATGCGTGAGACGCCCGAGTTCGTCTCCTTCCGACGAGTGGCCCAGGAGCTCTGGGGCGGCGTGGAGGAGGCGTTGCGCGCGTTGGAACTGCTGCTGGCGCAGTACTTTGTTCCGTTAGCCTACGTGGACGGCCAGCGACTACTGACGCTGGCGGCCACCGCGCAACCTCGCTTCTCCAAACGTGAGCTGTTGGCATGCGTGGTGAACGAGGATCAGGTTGCGGCAGTGCTGCGACGACCGGGTCAACGCTACAAGGGTAAAGATCGCAAGCGCCGTGCCGCCACCACCGTGCAAGCCTGTGTACGCATGTGGTCCCGACGGCGCGCCTACCGTCGCTCTCGCGCGCAGGACGTGAGTGCGACGCATATCCAACTGCTCTGGCGCGCCTACAGCAGTCACGAGGCGCTCAAATTGCGACTACGTGAGCTGCGACGTGAGCAGCTTGAGCGCTGGCAGACGCGTATGCAGACGCTCAAGACACAGTGGCCGCAGATGGCCACACGCCGTCGCGTAGTGGTGCATGTGCCGTCGTTGTCACTGGACGAACGCTCGCGCCTGGGCGCCGAGAACCTGGCTGTGCAGCAGAATCTACAGCTCTCTCGCGTGTGCGCCGCAGCGCTAGACAGCAACGTGGAGCTGCTGATCTACGTATCGCCTTTCGAACTCACATCCGAGGTATCGCAGTACTTCCTCAAGCTGCTGCAGCTGGGTGGTCTGGGTGACGCTGGTGCGCGTGTGAAGCTGCTCTACCCGGAGCAAGCATCTCGCTTCCCGCCGCACTTGTCGCTGTCTTCACTGCTTCTCTACTCACCGCATTGTCTCCAACGTATCCGACGGTATACGGCCGGGAAAGAAGCCTACCTCGTCATGGGACTACCTGGTGCTGAAGACCAGCGGCTGGCTATGGCGCTGGAACTACCCATTCTGGGTGCACCCCCGGCCCAAGCGCTGTCACTGCTCACACGCTCGGGTGGCAAGCGGTTACTCATCCGTGCGGATGTGAACGTGCCCACAGGCACGTACGAGCTCTACGACGAGCACGAGCTGCTGGCGGCGCTGGCCAAGCTGGCTGTGGCGCATCTGGACCAGCCGCGCTGGCTGCTCAAGCTCGACTACGACCCCTTCGGCCGGGGCGAAGCTGTACTGGACCTCTCAGACCTACAGGCTCTGCGGGAGCTGCGACGCGAGAAGCGCGGGCCTGAGTACTGGCGCCAGCCCGGCACGCGTGACGCCGCCTCCAAGCTCCTGCTCGCGGAATTGGAGCGCCCCGGTGTGCTGGCCAGACTGGCCATGCCCGTGCACACCGACGTCTTTCCCACCTGGCGCGTCTTCGCCGACGCCATGACACACGTGGGCTGCGTCCTGGAGGCTGCACCACCTTCCACAGCTGCAGCAACGGGCTCAGGTCCGAGCTATATTCGAGCAAATCTGTTCGTAGACCCAGACGGCACCGTGCACGTCACATCGACACAGAACGTGTTGGCCAACAGCGCAGGACTGCAGCGCAAGGTGCTGGGCTATTGCTTCCCACAGACGGCAGCCCCCCACGAGGCCGTGCAGGTTCGTGCTTGTATCTGTCTTCAAGTGTCTACCAGTGTCCTCCAATGTCCTTTTCTGCCCCCCAATGCATCTCTCTTGTGCTCAACCTCTCCTCTCATGCTGCACAACCTGTAGGGTGCGTGCGCTGCTGCAGCACTCAAACTGGCCGAGGCGGGCGTCTGGGGCTACGTGAGTCTTGACCTAGTGGTCTTTCGTGACGACAAGAGCGGTGGTGCTCCGCGCCTCTGGGCTTTGGGTGTACACCCCTTCCTCACCGACTCGGCGGCCAGTTTCGTGTGCTTCCACCTGTTGGCACGCGGCCAGATGGACGTGGGCACGGGCGTCTACCGCGTCGCCGCCAGCAACGGAGGCGGAAGCGCTAGCTTGCTCATGCGTGAGGCGTCTCTGGCGAAAGTCTCGCGGCTGGGCGCGCCACGCTGCTTTGCTGTGTGCTCATACGTAGTGCACCCGCAGGTGGCCACGACGCAGTATGCCGCCTTCTTCCACGCCTGCCGACTGCACGGGGTCTGCTTCGACGTGGAGCGCGCGCTTGGGACGCTCTTCTTGCTGGCCGACAGTCTCACGGCCGGAGTCTTTGGCGTACTGAGCGTTGGGGAGACACCCGCGGGGGCCTTGGCCTTCCTTCGCACGGCGCTGGAGGTCATCGGCCGTGAAGTGGGCGCCGCCACAACCAGCACAACGACGAGAATTACACGCGGGGGCAACTTCGCTCAGGTACTGGCCGCCGTGCGTGCAGCCACGGGGGGTGGCAAGAGCGACCGTCTCGAGAAGATCCGGCGCCTGCGACGGCCCTGACGGAAGGAAGTCACATAGTCAACACATATATATTCCTCTCGGGGGCTGGCATCACTCCTTTCACTCCCTCCCTTCCTCTCTCTCTCTTTCTCCCTCTCTTGTGTTCGACGCCTAAGAGCGCACGTTCTTCTTGAGGATGCCCTGCGGCATGCGCTCCGTGCGGTGCGAACGCTGATGCTGTGGCTGGCTGTACTGGCTGCTGTGCTGGCGGCTCGAAGTGGGACGACTGGCCGTGCGCGCCTGCGGGCTGTTGCTCCGACTTTGGCCCTGGCTGCGGCTCTGACTGCCCGAAGATGAACTGCCCGATTGCGAACTGAGCGACGTGCTGGAGCCGCTACGTCGCAGCTTGCGTAGTTGCTGCAGCGCGTCCTCGATGTCCACAAAGAACTGCTCCTCGGACCGCGCCGGGTCGCTCAGCCATGCACAAAGCGCCGAGCTCTCGAGACGGTAGGCGCCGTTGCGCACAGCCACGAGGTCCACGAAAGAGCGACGTAGCATGCGCAGGTCGTCCGTAGTGAGCGACAGGTGCTCCTTGGCTTGCGACTCCGTCACGGGCGCGTAAGGCCCTGCCGTGGCACCGACAATGAGCGCCAGTAGCGGCTGTGCCTTGGCCCACACGCGCGCACGGCCCTTGCCAAACTTGTCCTCGAAGATCTCAGCGTAGATCTCGTAGAGCGACTGCGGCAGATCGTGCAGCACCTCCAGCGGCACTCCTCCCTCATCGTCGTCGGTGGCGCCTGCCATCCCCGGATGCGACAGCGCTTGGCGAGTGAACTCCAAGTAGGCAAAGTTGCCGCCGCTCTTGCTCTGCAGCAGACGCGTGGCCTCCTTCGCGTCGGAATCGCTAAAGTTGCGAGCAATGTCGTCCACGAGCGAGCTGACGTCTTTGACGAAGGCGGCATTGGCGGCGCTAAAGTCCAGGACGGATGTGACAGGCAGACGCTTGGCCAGTGTCTTGGACGGCTTGCTGGCCACCAAGACGCCCAGCCACGACGGCAACTGCGGCAGAAGCTGGCCCACCAACTCCTGCAGTTCGTTTCGGCCTCGCGCCGCACACTGGTCCAGGCCATCCAGCAGGATGAAGGCGGCGTGCATGGGCTCCTCCACGGCGTTGAGCGGGTCCACCAGCACCTTGGCAGCCAGCAGGAACGGGTCCGTCTCCTCCAGCACGTACTTGAGGTTCAGCCGTGCCAGTTGGTTCTTGAAAGGCGGGAGATTATCTACGAGTTGATGCACCAGCGAGAGGAGCACGTTACGCGGGCTGCTCTTGCTCTTGCGGTCGAATTGGCAGCAGTGAGCAGCCAGCAGATTGGCACGGAACTGCTGCGCCACGGCGCCGCAGAAGGCGCTCTTGCCAGTGCCGCCGTCGCCCACCACAGCCAGCAGCGTGTCGGCACCCACGTTGAAACGCGAGTCCATCCACTCTTCCACGCGGGTGAGTGCCCACGCACGCGTGCCTGGAGCCATGCGCGCCGCCTGTGCCGCCAATTCGCTCGTAAAGTCGATGAGTGGGAAGAGCTCGTCGATGGTCTGCTGTCGTAGTGGAGTGGACAAGGCGCTGTCCGCCACCGGCGCTAGCTGAGTCATCCGCACACTGGCACGAGCCGAAGCGGACTTCATGGAGCCACTCGTGCTGGTGGGAACCAAACTACGGGACGCCGCAATGCGTTCGCGTGTGGCTTGAGACGTGGCCACGGGCGTGGCACGCGTCAGCGCCGCGCGGTCCTCTGCCGACATGCTGGACTGCGGCTGCTCCGTGGTGGAGGCCTCCATGGCTGCCACGAGCTGCGCCACGGAGCCCTTGAGCAGCGTCAGCTCCTTCATCACGTCGTAGCGCGTCACGTGCAGCTCGTTCATGACCTCGCGGCGCACCGCCTGCACTTCCGCCTTGAGCTCTTGCAGCTCAGCACGCAGCGATTCAGCCTCGCCCGCACGTCCGTCATTGCTGTTGCCGTGGGCTAGCACGGACGAGAAGCCGTGGTAGGCTGCGCTGCGGGCTGGAGCCGTGGTGTAAGGCGCCGCGTCCGAGCTGGAGGTGAAGCTGGCGTTGTCCACCGTGGAGCGCGTCACGGCATCTTCCCGCAGCGCCTCCAGCGTGGACGAGCCGTGGATCTGTTCCGTGGTACGGTACACGGCGGGCTCCGAGGCGCTCGAGTGCTCGGACGTCGAGCGCTCGACGTGCGATTGGCCGCGGCCGTAGAACATGTCCTCCACGTCGTCCGCCTCGTTCACCGTGCCGGCCATGGCCGTGTGGCGCTCGAAGCGCGCCGCGTCCTCCTGTGCCTGCTTGTTGAGCCGCAGCGAGTCCTCGTCCAGCGCCCAGGCGCCGGTCTGCCGCTTGTCGCGGTTCTTGCGCAGCTTGTTCTTCAGTCGGTGCATGGTGCCCATGTGCGCGCGTTCCGTCGTGTGCTGTGTGCTGCTGCTGCTAGTGGCCTCCGCTGTGCTACGCGGTGGGTGGTGCTGTACTCTGCTGCGCGCCTCGCCTGCAGGTATGTGTGTGAGAGAGAGAGAAAGAGTCGTCCAGTGCCCAAGAGCGGAAGTGAGCGTCAAGGGCAGCTTCTTCCCACATCCGCCAATTCCTCGGTCGTGGGGTGGACGTGGCCAGGCGGACCCAAAGCTCCATCGCATCGAGGGCCGGTTCGAGCCTCCAGCCTCCAGCTGCACCTGCGCATCTGGATCCCCCCGAAGCTGATCGCCCGCAGCACGCGATGCGTCGCGCGGTTGCCCGCAAAGCAGGTGGCGAGCCACTCCAACCTGGGAGCGCTCGCCAGACCTGATAACCTGCGGGTCCAGCGGCCAGCGATTTCCGCGCGGATGCATCCGTTCTCGGAGTGGGCCCGCGGCCAGCTGTGCCCAGAAAAGGGGGGCGAGCCTCGAACCTCCACTGAAGGGGAGAGGCCGTGTAATCGACAAGCGGACGACGCTCCACCAAGCCGAACGCCTGCGCGGATGCAGTCGTTGCCAACGCGTGGGCGCCCAACGCCCGCCTGGCGACACGAGCTGACCCCATGGGTCTCCGCGCGGCACACGGCGCTGCACACGGCGCTGCAATGGCTGCGAATGAGGCTGCAGCCGCAGCGCAGCGCCCCTGCGTCCAGTAGCGAGCGTTTCTACTGTACTGGGTTGCATCGCATTGCGTTGCTCGCGCTGTTCGCTGCGGAACGCCACAGCGCCACAGCGGCTCCGCGGCTCAGCGGCTCCGCGACCCAGCTGGCTGCGAAACTCCGCGCCGAGTGGTTGGGAACGGCTGGGAGGCGACCTATCCATTCGTCCGCTTGGAGGCGCACGACGCTGGTCAACGCCATGGCGGACGAGAGACTCAAGTGGAGGGAGGAGGCAAGGACTTGGTCTATTCCGCGGACAACTCGCTCGATCTAGCTGCGACGATCTGGCGCGCGCCTCTGCATTGAGCTCAAGAGCTCAAGAGCTCGTCCCGCGCAACGGGCTAACTCAGCTCCATTCTATGCTCGTCTCCCCTACGCCATGCCCGGGGGCGGCCGCGGGTGGTGCGGCGCCTGCTGCTGCTGCTGCTGCTGCTGCTGCTGCTGTGAATGCTGCTGCTGGGTGTCCGCGACACCGGCGCTGGAGCGTAGTAGCGACACCTGCCAGTTGCAAGCAAGCGGGGACAATTCAAGGCAAGCCAAGGCACGCGCACGCATGGCGTGAGTGGACCACCTGACGCCCGTCACACCACCGTCTGCACCAAGATTCTACGCGCGGCACCGCCTCTTGGCGCGAAACCGATCATCGCACGCGCACGCACCTCTGCCTGCAGGTTCAGACACATCTGCCGGAACATGGTCACCTCGTTCTGCAGCCCAGTAATGATCTCTGTGGAACGAACGAGGAACGCGTCAGTCGCGCATCTGGTCAGTTGGTGTCACAACGGACGCCAACCCCAAGAGTAACGGCGCCACCTCGCGAGAACGTACCGCCACTCCGCTGCAACTGCTCCTGCAGACCTCGGTTCGCACGCTATGTGACCGCCACCCAAGCACACAGACAGACACACAGACACACAGAGAGCTCTCGTCAGTTACGGCTTGTGGAAACGCCCTGCAGCCTCGCGTGGCGGTTAATCCCCTGGACACGTACCCCCATCTGCTCCTGCACCATGAGGAGCTGCGAGTTTTGCTGCCCGTAGAGCAGCAACTGGTCCATAACGTCCGACACGGCCACCGTCCTCGTGATCTGGCCGTCCACACGCGTGATCTTGATCTGCGTGGGGGAGTACACGGCTCCTAGTTCAGCCTCTGACGTCGACTGCGGCGTACTAGCTTGAGGCGGAGGCGTCTGCTGGTCCTGCTGCTGCTGGGCCATGGGCTTGCTTGGCGGCACCTGCGTCGGACGCGTCCACCAGCACAGCCTCGTCGCGTCAGTGCTCGTTCTCTTTTTCTCCACACACACATACACACAGCCATTTCTGCTTTCGCTCACCTTCTGCTGCGGTGGCACTGCGGGTGCCGCCTTGGAGCCGCCATTAGGTGCTGTCGTTGTCTTGGCAGGAACCTGGCCACCATGCCAACGCAAAGCACGCAGCATGTCCAAATCGCAGAGCACACAGACTGTTAGCAACCGAGTGCGGACAGCAAGCAAGCCAGATACGCCTCGTTCCATGCCACACGCCCAGAGCGGAGGCTTTCCTACCTGAGGTGGCGGCGCGCGGATCACGTCGGCCAGCGCGCGCTTGGGCTCCGTGATGACCTGCGTGCTGTCCTCGCCGCCGTTCGAGGCCTGCGCCTTAGCCTCCGACGTAGTGGACGCAGGTGTGGGCTGCGCCGCTGACTTGCCTTTGCCCTTCTTGGGCTTCTTGGGCTTGGACACGGAGCAGAAGGCCAGGTCTTTCAGCTGCGCCGTATCACTGTCGACCACAACGAGGTGCACGTTAGTTCGTCTACTGCAGTCAACGCCCACCCACGCCAAGAGGTGACGCTACGCTCTCCCACACACAGCGCAGCGCAGCTTGGGTGAGCTCGGCGACGCACGCCGCGGAAAAGGAGCGCTGGCCACTGGTCGCTAGCCTCTGACCGCCAGTCGCTAGCGGACGCCTCGGAGTCGTCGCCAGCGTACCTGTTCTTCTTCTTGTTGCGCGACTTCTTCTTCTGATTGTGCTTCTCGCGTTGCGCCTGCTGGCGTTCTTCCTTGTCCGAGGCATCGCTGTCGTGGAGCTGGTTGAAAGCCAGGAAGGCACTCTTCTTGCTGCGGCCCACCATCTCGGTCTGTGTGCTGCTCGTGCTCGTGCTTGTGCTCGTGCTTGCTGCTGGCAAAGCGTTATGTGTGACAAGCATTCTGAACCGTCGGTTTTAGGGGTTATGGTAGGTCGTGGCTGCTTCCATATGCCAGTCGAGAGGTTGCAGAACCCTCTTCAAGTCTTCCAGTATCGCCCTATTCTAAGTGCACTCGCAGGCCTTCTACGCGCAGTCGCAGGTCTTCTGCGTGTACTCGTAGGCCTTCTACGCGTACTCGTAGGCCTCGGGAAAAGTGACGGCCACCTCGCGGGTCGCGTCGGGAGACCAGAGTTTGCCACCAGCTAGCAGCTCCGTGATTTCCTGGCAGGACAGGCGTACGGACGCGATAGCCTCGAAGAGCTCACGCGACGACGTGGTTTTGGGGAAGTTGTGCAGCAACTGCATGATACCCTCCGCCTCCATCCCCAGCAGCGCGTCTTGGAACAGCGACAGCAAGCCTAGCACGCGACCCACCCGACATGCCAATCAGTTAGGTAATTACTCAAAGCGCAGGGACACCATGGCGCTCTTCCTACCCATGCTGGCCTGGAAGAAGAAGGGCGTGCCCAGAAGGACGTAGCAGTCCCAGAGCCGCAGCGCCAAGTCCAGAGGGAGACTCCTCGTGAACAGTGTGAGGGCCCTACGCGAGCACAAACGCCGCCACCACCAACAGCACGGACGTTTCCAAGACGTAAGTCAGCGACAATGGAGTAGTACTGCTCGATGGTAAGCAGGGCCAGCCAGGTTGATTGACGTAGCATACCAGTCCACGGCGTACATCTGCGCGTCAATGCCGATCTCTTGGAAGTGGCCAGCCAGTGTGGGCAGTTCATACTCCAAGATCTGATTGTACACGGAGATGTAGTGGAACGTCTAGAAAACAGCAGGTAGCAGACAGTCAGAACCACCAGTACCACAGTGAAGTCGCCCGTCCATGCCACGTACCCGTGTCGCCTCGAGACGAAACATGTCGAAGAGAAGACTCGTGCTCATGAGAGCCACCATCGCCTTGAAGGCCGAGAAGCTGTCCATGTGGAAGCACAGCACGGCTGCCAAGTAGCTCATGCCCTGGACATAGCCCAGGTCCGGACGGTAGCAGATGTAGGCCTCCAGCACTTCGGTCGTGCGTTCTGTGCCCTCTGCACCCGGCTGGAACAGCGGGTGGTGGCCGAATGTACGCGGCATATCGATATTCACCAGACGGATACTGCGCTCACCATGTGCGACCAACATCTCGGCGATGCCCACGGCGTCCAGCAGTATGTCTTGTACAGGCAGCACGGGTGCTGACGACTGATTCTCGCTGCTCTGTGTCGTCCTAGAGACCTCCCCGTTCTGCGTACTGGCTTCGGACGAGGAGCTACTGCTGCTGCTCGCTGCGGGCGACTCTGGCTCCTTGCTCACACTCACGGTGCTTGTCGTGGGTGTCTCCAACATCGAGTGGTCCACCTCGTGCTTCAAGGACATTTGCTTACGCACAGCCTGGGCTCGCGCCTTACAGATCCGGAAGAGATCTTCGTTAACCTGCAGCGTGTTGCCCAATACCCACGCCCACGCACGCCCACGGAGCTCCTTGGGGATGCCTGCAAAACACAGTGCCTCAAGCAGCGGCACGTCCTGGGCCCTGCTGCCGCTCGGCAAAGGGAGCATGTCCTCTACCCACGCTTCACTGAACGTGCACTTGAGCTTCGGCAATCGCCGTTGTCTCCTTTCGACTCGCCGAACTCTAGACGCACGCTTGTGGCCCCGGCCGCGGTGGTGGTGTGGCTGCAGCATGGGGGTCACAGTCGAATTGAGCACCGAGTCGGACGCGTTCCGAGCCAGCAGCACCGAGTCCGAGGTCACACGCAGAGACGACTCGTAGCCTCCAGGTTGCAGTCGACGCAAGACGGACACCCAGCTACGCCGCTCCTGCTCGGTCGTAGCGCTCAGAAACAGCTTCTGCGTGGGTGTTTGCAGCTCGAAGACGTAGTTGCCAGGGTGCCGCACGTGGTTCTGGTCGTCAACCTGTCGTCCGCAAAGAAGAAAGAATACGTGAGCTTGTTGGGTAGTGCTTCGACGCACATCGAGCACAAAATCGCACACATACCACTTGCACGCCGTTCATGGGCAGTAACGTCCGCGGCTTCCGCCCAGACTTCTTGGAGTACGTCAGCTCATTCTGCGTCACGCACAGGCACAATTTAGCGGTTAGAGGCGCGATAGGAATGCACGTGCTCCACTTGGAGCTTACCTTGGTGAGCATGAAGTATCGGATGCGCCAGAGCTTGAGGTGTTTGCTCTGCGTGCAAGCGCCATGACAACTCGACGAGTCAGAAACGTACGTGCGCACGAACCGCCATTGACACATGCGCAGATTGCGCCTGGGCCCACTGCTGGCTGTCAAGACAGTTGGGTGGTAAATGCGCGTGGGAGACGTACCTGCTTGTGCAGATAGCCCTGCAGCACCAGCTCATGCGGCGGCGCGACGCTCATGCCAGCGGCGGAGGCGATGGCCTTTCCGGAGCTCTTCGGTTCGACTGTGGAAGTGGCGACGCGACAGAGGTTCAGCAGGCCTGGATAAACGGGCTTCCCATTGGCTGAAAAGGAGGGTGGACGGAATGCAATAGCCTTCGATAGCGCCTAGGCAGCGCAACATCTTCCAAAATATGCCTTTGGGGAGTTTCCAGGACGGCGCACTCGTTCACTTGAGTTCACTATGGGTTGCGCTGCGCTTGTGGTCCGAAAAGGACCAAAACGCAAACCGAAGAAGGCTCTGGGCCAAAGGCGCGAAGCTCCAGACGTGAAAGCTCGAGCCTCAAGGCGACCTGTGCGCACGCGTTCTGAGCTGCGTCGTTAGTCCGTGAGGCGGACGACGAGCTGCGGAGCAAGCAGTACGTGGGAGACGTGGGAGACGCTCTTCGGGTCGCGGCGGGGCGCCATGCGAAACGGGAGAAACCCGGCGCCAGTGACGACGTCGTCTCCGTCTTCGCATCCGCCCCCTGGGAGTGACTTATTCCCCAGACGTCTGCGCTCCACCACTGCACGCTTAGGCACGCAGCCCACGACGGAAGTCGCGGTCGAGGACGGCCCCATGGCAGGCTGGAGCGCGGGGATGAGCCTGACCGAGCGCTACTTGGGCGGTTCCAGCTCCGGCTCCGGCTCCGGGACTCTCACCTCGTTCGGTTCCACGGCTGCCAGCAGCGACATCAGTCTGAGTAGCAGCGCCGCCACCACGGGACGCCACGTGGACATTGGGAGCACTAACAGCAGTCGAAGCAGCAGCAGCAGTAGCAGCAACACCAGCAACGGCACCGCTCATCTGGATCGGATCATATACGATTCGGACAGCGGGGAAAATACGCTGCGGCCTTGGGATGCGGGTTTACTCCTCCCGTCCACGGTCTTCATGAACTCCCCACCGCACAGCTTGACACCCAGACAGCCTCCTGAGGAGATCGACCTCACAGTCTCGTCCTCCGAGAGCGAGCACGGCGACAACGACACGGTTGGTGCTGGTGGCGCTTATGCTGTGGGTGGAATGGGAGGCTTTAGTTTTGGCAACTCGAGCGTTGGACTTGATGCATTCAACGGCGGCTTCAGGGGCTCCAGCAACGACGACGTGGAGATCCTGGGCTCTACGACACCCAGTTTGCTGCCGCCGGCGCCTCTGCGTCGGAAACGGCGTCGAAACTTGGCGACCAGTGTGGAGTCCGGTCGCGGTGGGGCGAGCACTGGCGAAGTGATCGTGAAGCGGCAGTGCGTGATGGACGTGACCAGCGTCGAGTCTACGAGCGTGAGTCTGCACAACAACGACGTAGTGGAGCGCTTCAAGAAGGAGCTCAAGTGCAGTATCTGTCTGGATCAGCTGGAAGACATGACGTCCACGATGTGCGGCCACATCTTCTGCAGCGAGTGCATCCGCACGGCCATCCGCGCTACCGCCAAGTGCCCATTATGCCAGCGCCACCTGCATCTCAAGGACACGCACCGCCTCTTCTTCTGAGGGGAAGCGGCCAGCCAAGAGAGCAGCGCCCACGGACCCCGGGGTGGGATGCTGCCCTCGTCAAGACCAAGCCGAGCCACAGCACGACAGACCAAGCCATATCTCACCAAACTACACCAGACCAGACCAATACTATTATATTTGAACGTGCACGACCCTCCTAGAGGCTTCGTCTGCTGTCGCGGCTCCTGCTTCCTGCTCACAGCTGCACTACTCGACTGATGCCGCCGTCTCTGGGTCTGCTGAAGCCTCGGACGAGTAGTAACGGTTGAAGTCAAGACGAAGGAGGAGACACTATGCGGTACAACACATTACAGAATACGGGGGCAGACTGGTTAGAGTGGCGAGTGGATCGTTGTCTCTCTTGCTGAATATCTCGGATCTCAGATCCGCGTCTGTGAGTAGATCAATGTGACTACTGCAGTCCGTTGAGAGAGCTTGTCGAGCGACCACACGACGACGTACCTCAGCAAAGTCTCTCACGCTGCGCGGCTGGTCGCTCCCCATGTCCTGTAGCTTATCCAATAGCACTTGCAGCGCCGCGTCGTGCTCGCTGCATAGCGTCCCCAGGTGCGTTTCCTCCACCAGTCGTCGCACTCCCTGCAGCTCCAGCGCACGGATGAACCCTGTGAATCTCCACATCGCTTTGAGCAGTTCCATGGCGGCTAAATAGGTCTACCAAGCGCACGAGCCAGACAAGACGCAGAGAGTGAGAGGTACGTTGGTACTCTAACAAAGCTAAAGCGATATCATCACCCACCTCGTTTGTCGACTGGCCCAAGAAGCAGCATCCAGCAGCGTGGACCACGTATTCCTCGTGACAGCGACGCAGTTCCGCCAGCGTTGCTGCTCTCTGCAGTGCACGTTCCAGCGCTGCCCACGACGCCATCAGCACCTTGGTCGCGAAGGTTTCGTTGAAGGCACCCAAAAAGGCTTGCATCTTGTAGACCACTTCCCCGCACAGACGCTGGCGCGCAGGAGAGAGACTCCCGCGGCGCCCGATCGTACGCAGCAGTAACCACGTTTCCCGTACTTCCAGCGCTGTGAGACGGATGAAGAGCAGGAAGCGGTGCAGCTTCGTGTAGAGACTCAAAGAGTGGGAAGTGATCACCAATCCTAGAGGCCACTGCACGTCGTACACCAGCTCAATCTCACTCAGCAGACTCGGCATCGCTGGCGTGAGCGTCCGACTGCCTAATACTGCTCATACATCCGTTTAAAGGTGCAACCGCCAACCAGCACGTCAGCAAAATGAAAGTCTCCGAATGGAGCGTGCAGACATGAGTGGACAAGGGAAGAAGTACCTTGTGACAGCCCGTCGGTTGTGCTATAGTGGAAGCGCTGAGCAATGACGTCCGTAGCCACAGAGCCCTCGATCATCGCCAGCGTAAGAGCTGAAGAGAGACGATCAGAGACTCCCCAGTTCACTCGAGCGCCAGAGTGCAGGCCTCCGAGGAAGTCCCGCGCGAAGATGTCCATGCACAATCCTTCCGACATGAGCATGAGCTTGCGCAGCCAGCGGAGGTGCTCCATCAGCCGCAGAGAATCTCGAAACCAGCGGAGAGCCACATGCTCAAGGTTGTCGGCAACGAAGCGCACGGGCTCTTCCACACAACAGTGGACGATCAGCGTAAATGGAGTAAGCGACTCGGGAGAAGCTGCCATCTGCACGAAACCGTTGACCAAGGATGCAGACACGGATAGAGGTTAGCTCCACAACGCAGACAGAGAAAAAGACGTTGAGATGTCCAGGGATACGGCTTTGGTCTTACCTCTGTCATCGCACGCAGCACCACGTCAGCGTCTTCATTCGAAATGGATCGAGAAAAGAAGGGGTGTGCTGCTGTCGGGAGGCATACTCGCGCCGATTGGGGAGGACCATCAATGTGTTTTCCTTCAGCGACACTTGTCACCACAGCACCAGGAGCCAAGCGCGCACTACATCCATTGTCAACCTCCAACTCTAGAGTCGCAGGTTCCATCGGAAAGTCACCCTCGTCTGCTGGCTCAGTGTGCTTCGCTGCAGTATCATCAGCATCAATCATGACAACGTCGGCCTCCTCGGATGTGCTTGTGCTCTTCAACACATCCTCTGCATCCTTTTGGCGCTGGTTGGGAATCACTTGACGTGGACTCCCGTACAAAGATGCATACATGTCAGCCCCACTACCTCCAGGCTCGTTTGACACGCGAACAACGGCTCTAGGCACGTTCGCACTTGCGTCGGCCGGCGAAGAAGCATCGAAAATCCCAGCGCTTCGCTTTCCAGCCTCCACGTTCACTTTCACCGACGCTCTCCACCCTGGCGTAGTGGCTTCGGTTCTACTCCCCCCTGGTTCATTAGAGACCCGAACGGTAGTTCTCGGTCTGCTTGGGTCAGGGTCAGCGTCAGCTGGTGAGGGAGTGTCGAAGATCCTAGCATGTCGGTTCCCAGCCTCCGCATTCACTTTCACCGATGCTCTCCAGTCTGATGAGTAGGCAGGACTCGACGAACCTCCTGCAGTTGGACCCGTCAGCGAATCCGCACTTGCAGCAGTCAAGTCTTCTGTCATGGAACTTTCGTCCTCAGCTCCGTCTGCACGTTTCTCCACAACCCCTGATTCTTCATCCAAAGGTGAATTGACGGGGAGTGGCGAGTTCGCTCTCGCTTTATCTGAAGTGACATCAAGCCACCCGTCCTTACGTTGTTCCCGCTCTATCAGAAGTAAGCAGCCCACAAGCTTGTCAGTCGACCGTACTTCCCCGTCGATCTCCATATTATTTCTTAGCATACAAATTCTGCGTACCTGTCGCCCACTGGGTGATGTCGTTCTCGTGGAGGAGTCGAAGCTGATCCTTCGCAGTCGAAAAGCGCAAGGCGCGATCGCGCCGCCACTTCATGTAATCGTATCGCTCCTCAGCCCCAGCCATCAGCGTTGAGTACCTAGCAGTAGTACAAGTAATGCACGCGTGTATCAGCAACCAAAAGGTATCACTATACACTTCAGTCGTATGCAGCAATGGTACCGTACTTGTTGAGAAGGATCTCGCGGCCGTACTGCTCCAAGTCAGCTTGAGCCTGGGCTGCCTCAGCTTCACGCAACTTGTCATCTGCTGCTGCTTCCTCTATCGACTTGGCATCACGCTGACGCTTCTCTAAGACTTGTTCGTCCAGCATATCGCGTTGCTTCTGCTGGATGGTCCGTTTTTCGCCCGCCTATCGGGGCAGCGTTGATGACAAACCCCACGTTATATCAAGGTGCCACCACGGTTATCAGGTTCTGTTGCTCCACGTCGTATGAGTGCCAACCACGTACATTAGAGCGCTGGTGCAAAAGCCACGCCTCCTCTTCCTCGGCTCCAGCTGTTGCTTTGCGATCAGCTCCTTTCTCTTCTTCACGCCGATCTTGCGAATTATGTCGGTTCTTGGTCTCTTCTGCCTTTGATACAGCTTCAATCATGGCGGAATGCCATTCTTCGGTGAATTTCACGGCATCATCCGTTTGGGAACGTAGGACCAGTGGCTCCAGGTTGACCTAAAAAACACCCACCAAAAAGAAATAGTCAGTAGACAGCGAAAGGGAAAGTGTAGGTCAACCCAGCTCTTTCATACCAGGGGGTGACTGGACGAGACAGCGTCCATACTACGAAGCAGTGCCTGCACTTGGCCGAGATGGGCCACTGTCGGCGCAATCTCCTGGAGGAAACTTGGCAGCATCTTCTGCATCAACTCTTCGGCTAACAAGTGCTCGGAAAAGAGTCCATCGCCTCCTCCAGTCGCAGCTTTCGCCAGCAGATTCCGACTCCAAGTTGTCATCTCAAACTCGTCCTGACAACGATAACACCAGAAAATGTCAGTGCGTTCAAAACGTCCCCACAGCATCCATCAAGGAGACGGGAACCTCCACTTTGCAGCACGTACGAATGGATCTGTGGCCTCATCCACTCTCCCCGACGAAATGAAATCGGATAGCGCAGCTAATAGTGGCGCGCAGGATTTGATCAGGAACCAGCTAACGAGCTCTTGCATGCACCCGGTAGCATCTTCGACATGCAGCGACGACACATTCTGGTGAAGGTGGTCAAGGAATGTGACTCCGCGAGGGAACTCGCCTAGAAACCGCAGCAGATAACGACACAGCAGACGTGAGGGCTAGGAAGCGGGCCTACCTCCTAGAAAAGCCACGCAGTCACCAACCGTGCAGGAGCAGTGGCCAGAAACTGTCACCATCACATCCAAGCACGTGAGCAACAGTCTCCACCGCACGGCAGCCTTTTTGCGTCCTCACAACCAGCTTGGCTATGGATATGATCTTGTCTTCACTATCCGCGTCATCTGCTGAAGGTTCATCAAACTCCTGAGCTACGTCCTCCATACGTGCCTGCCACGAGTCAAACGTTAGAAAATGCCCGGCCAAAAGCACCTACCCACACTCCACCACTTACTCGATGCATCGACAGGTAGAGAAGCAACGCGTTCCCCATTGCCTGGAGAGTTTTTCCCCCTCGAGCAGGGTCTTGCGAGTAGTAAGTCGCCAGGAGCTCCAGTCTCAGAACGAATGTTCCCGCTTTCCGAAATACCTGACACATAATTGCAGCATAGGATGAGCGCACGTCGAAAGTCTAGATTTGACAAGCGGGCCGCATACCTCCAAGACAGATGTCGTGACGCCCACAGTAGCGCCACGAAGCTTCAGCTCCCGCCTTTCAGGCAACTGGAAGGTAGCCGATTCTAGGTCTCTCCGGAAAATCGTCGACTCGATCCCACTTAATGCTCGCAGCGCGTCCTAGCAGTCACATTTCCAAGAACAGATACATCAAACAGGATCAGACATTTGCAGTTCTCGGAGCAGTGCAGAGGAGGCTGCGGCTCTCACCTCGACCAGGTCGGCTTCATGGACTTCCAGAGGTGGTTTCCCGCTGTCTGTCTTGCACCCAATCTTGTTAGGGATGGCAAGGTCCTGGAGTGATGGTTTGGTGTCATGAACTACCGGTCTGCAGTAATTCCGCGGCAGTCCAGTCCGGTCTCCCAAATCCTCCCACGCGTACGTCTTGACTGTCCACGGCTCGCCGAGGTCGGAGAAACTCTCCGAGGCCCACGAAGAGTTCTCTGTCGGAGCACTGCTCGTGTTTCCCCAGTCCAAAGACTTGTGTGACTGGCCACCACAACGCACTCTGTGGGTGCCGTCGTAAAAAAAGACCTCTTTTGCTGGAGACAGTTGTGATAATGCGTCCTGGGGCTTTAGCGGTTCAGCAACTGCAGCACTGGGCTCCGGCATGAATTCGTCAATTTGTTGCTGCACATTCGCACAGCTGCATCCACCAATACGCATCCAGCTGTTAGTGGAACCTGAAAGTGGAGCCTGAGCAATGGGCAGGCCATGGTGGAGCTCGCAGCATACCTCGCAAAAAGCGCAGGAGAGGAGGAGGAGTCGGGTCCGAGGTTCATAAAGCGATTCGTCTGTGGAGCAGCAACATCGATAGGTCGTCAGATACGTTCATCTGTCACGTACTTTTCGTCAAAAGAAAGCAGTACGCCCACATACCTGCCCAAAAAGTGAGCTCAGAGGAAAACCTGTTTCTGTTTGCTTCGCGGGCAATTCAGGACACCATAAGCTCGTTCGCTGAGCCGGAATACCACTGCCAAACGCATGGAACACGTTGTGCGACAGCAGTCTGCACACACAACCAGACAAATCTGTCAGCCAATGCAAGGAATATCCTGACATGTACCCAGATACTTGCCACGACGCACCTCTCCTCTTCCAGGGGCACTGATGGTTTGTCAAAGAGCGCGCTTGAATGCTGCACTAGCTCCACGTTATCCATGCGGATGCGATCACCGATTCGTTCACGCTCCCGAGTAGAAGCACCCTGTCACCAGTGATACAACGACCTTCACTCGATTAGAGAACTGCGATAAGAGCCACGCGAGAGGTTTGAGTGTGCCAAGATTGCACTGGACGACCTCCGCCTACCTCAGTGGACGCGCGCGTGGGGTCCTCCAGTACAAAAGTGTCGCCTTCCTCACCGCCAGCTAGAGCCACTAGCAGCCGCATCGCTTCTTCCATAGGAAACGAGCTCCCTGCGAAAGACACAGCGTTGTCACCACCTTGATTGTCCGTCTTCTAATGACTCTCGACACCCAACAAACCACTTCTAGCCAATAACCCCGTACCGTGCTCCTGCTCACTTGTGTTTCCAATAGCAATGCAGCGCTCCACCACTTGATCCAGCCTGTGTACGGAGTTGAGTCTACAACACGCCAGCGCACACAGTGAGCGACTTCCACGGTTCCTTCACTCTTTCCAGCGATACAGTCACCAAAGCAACTCACACGTTGGCGTCCGCACTGGCCAGCAACTTATCGCGTATCTGTAGTAGCTCATGATGAACAGCGACCGCCTCGGCGTTTTGCTGGTAGCGCAACAGACCAAGTAAATACATATACAAACGGTAGCACAGGCGTGAGTGAATTGCCTCGCTTCCAGGTGGAAGTGCATCGGCCAACAGGACCTACATGGCCCAACACGCGCGCATAGCACGGCAGAACGCGACGCAGACCGCCCCGCGGGTCGCCACACACGCGAGCGCGCAGCAGGGTGAGTAGATCCACGACGCCCGAGTCTCCCTCTGCTACTGGCGGCGCTACAGCCGCAGAAAAAGCTGCAGGTGCTGCACGCGTGCCCCGACTTGGCATCAGCTGCATCTTGGCGTGTATTTTGCTACAATCTGCTGGTGACACCAAGAGAGGTTAATGTTTAAGCACACTTGCGACTTGTGATTAGTCTGTGGATTAACCTCGTGATTTGATTGGAGGATCGATACCATAGAAGCGAGTTCTACGAGATCTTGCAGTAGAAGCTGTTACGAATTTACCACTGAGTCCCCACGAGGTGCCATCACTCTTTTGTTCATTCATACCTCCACTACTCACTAACATTGAACATTGACGCCTGGATTGGCCAACGTGGACGATCGCAGTCACGTCTCCTGGTCCTAAGATGTATCTACTGCATCTCTGGCTAGCGCCAGGCGAGAGAGCAACCTCGGCCGCGCAAGACCACGAGTGCTCCGCTC
>JAADYK010000364.1:0-22564 GCA_023338225.1 Halophytophthora batemanensis
AGCGCCGTCCACCACCATGAGAACCGCAGAATTCATTGGACACGACAGCCTCGATACAGCCAGAGAATTGGCAGCGGGAGCTGCCGTCATGCACCTTACGCAGCACGTTTCCGACGTGCTTGCCCATTTCAATGAACGCCACGCCGGCCACCACGGAGACAAGCGTGATGTTCTGAGCTTTCGCCTCCGCCGCTTTATGCTCGTTGCGCACATTGCAGCAAACTCGCCCAGCCGAGGGCAGAAGGAGCGACTCCAGTACAGATGTTGTGTCTCCTGAAACCTGAACGCGAGGCGAAGCCCAGGAAGGAAGGCGGCCAGCTCGAAGCCGCTCTCCAGCCCGTCGTGCGTAGAGTTGAAGCGTTCCTTGAAGAGCAGAAACAGCAGAAACACCGTCATGGCCTCGCCATCGGAGCAGGGCCTCCGGCAGATCTTGCACGGGCTGGTATCAGCTGCACCTTGCCGGCGAAGTGGTGTCCTAGTGGGCACAAGAAATGGGCCTTGTCGCCGAGCTTGAGCCGGTCCGTGCTGACCATGCGGTACTTCGGTACCTCGTGGTCACTTCGGAACATATCGAGGCGATATGTCGACGACACCAGAGATCACTGTCGAATTCGGCGGGCAAGGTCTCTGTCTACGTAATGCAAAGTATGATTGGGCATAAAGGGCATTTTGGCCATCTCATTGGTGGAAAGGCGTCACGAGCGCATGTTGACACGGGACCAGACCAATCATTACACTCTTGAATCCGCCGTGAAGCTACCAGTCGTCCGAGCACCACGCAGCCCCATGGAGGTCAAGGACCAGCACTTCATCCAGGTGGAGTCGCCGCGCGTGGCCGCGGGTATGCCCAAGATCACGCTGCAGTGGCAGGAACTGCGGCTCTCGGTCGAGACCAAGAACGCGAGCACGAAGGAGAAAGAGGAGAAGGAGATCCTGAGCAACGTGAGCGGCACAGCACGGCCCGGCGAGCTGCTGGTGATCATGGGCCCTTCTGGGGCGGGCAAGAGTACACTACTGGACTGCATCTCGGGACGCAACACGAAGGTGGAGGGCACTATCACAGCCAACGGTGTGCAGTGGAGCAAGGCGCTCAAGCGCTTTTCGTCTTACGTTCAGCAGGACGACATGTTCTACGCAACTATCACTGTGCGCGAGCACCTCTTGTACCAGGCGCAGCTCCGCATGGAACGACAGACCACCATCGAGGAGTACACGGAACGCGTGGACACCGTATTGGAGGAACTAGGACTTACCAAGTGCCGCGATACCCTCATCGGCGGCATCCGGCTGCGCGGAATCTCTGGCGGCGAGCGCAAGAGACTCTCGTTCGCGACAGAAATCCTCACAAACCCGTCGCTTCTCTTCGTGGATGAACCCACCTCGGGGCTGGACAGCTATATGGCCGAAACTGTGATGCTCCAATTGCAGCAGTTGGCTCGGGAAGGACGCACAGTGGTCACGACGGTGCACCAGCCATCGTCCGAGCTCTTCACCCTCTTCGACAATCTCTACCTGTTGTGTGACGGTATGACTGTGTACAACGGCAAGGCCAGTGACGCAGTAACGTATTTTGCGGACCTCGGTTACCAGTGTCCAGGATTCGTGAACCCCACCGACTACTTTATGCGTCAGCTGGTGGTGCTGGACAAGGAGAAAGACGAGGGCGGGATCAAGCGTCTGCAGTTGCTCAAGGACGAGTGGGCAAAGAAGCATGCGAGGCTAGACAACCAGGTCTTGAACAACGCCGATAAACTCCTGGAAGAACTTGACACTGCTCGGGTCGACTACGAAGACAAGCGACTGGGTGCATGGGGGCAGATGAAGGTGCTCTCTAACAGGAACGTGCTTCGTCTTGTGCGCGACCGCATCGCATTCCGAGCGAACTTCTTCCTGCAGCTCTTTATCTCGGCCATCGTGGGTCTTATCTATCTGCAGCTGGATATCGACCAGACTGGCATTCAGAACTTCGCCGGTGCCTTCTTCGTGGTGATAGTGAACCAGACCTTCACGACCGCGAGTCCACTCTTCGTGGCCATCCCCACAGAACTGCCCATGGTGTTGCACGAGTACAAATCTGGACTTTATCGCCTCGCCGTGTGGTACATCTCCAAGATCCTGAGCGAGCTGCCGTTGCAGGTGTTCATGCCTTTCGTCTTCTTCATCCCGACCTACTTCCTCGTGGGCTTCGGTCACGGCTTCGTCACGTACATCTGTCTGCAGCTCTTTGTGGTTTTGCTCAACTTCGCGGCGGTGGGACTGGGCTACCTCGTCTCCTGCCTCTGCCGACGTGTGGAAATCGCGCCCATCGTGGGGATTGTGATCCTGCTGCCTTTTATGCTCTTCGGCGGTCTCTTCCTCAATGCGTCCTCCACACCACCCTACTTCATCTGGATCCAGTACATTTCGCCCATCAAGTACGGCTATGAGGGCATGATGAAGGTCTTCTGGAGAGAGATCGACTCTATTCCCTGTAGTGACGGGGCCAACTGCGTCGCGCGTACAGGTCAAGAGGTCTTGGAGTACTACAGCATGGAGAGTCTTTCCCCTGAGTTTGACGGTGCCATGCTGGTGGTACTGGGCCTCGCCTTCCGCGTCATCGGGCTCCTCGCGCTGTGGCTGAACGTCCGAGAGAAACAGTGAGCAGTGAACAGACCCCTCTGCATGTCCGAGGGTGAACTTAACCCGCTAACCCCAGTGAGGGAGCGCTCTCTTTTTCGTTCCACTCCATGCGTTACTTGTCGAGACTTCTGTTTTCCCCAACTAGTCCTTCTTGTCTTCCTTGGCCGGTTTGATGTTCTGGTTCTGCCACTTGGTCTCCTCCTTCCCAGCACGCAGAGCAGCGAAGCGCGCCGACACGAAGAGGAAGTCACTGAGGCGGTTGAGATAGCGCTGCACCACGGGCTCCACGTCTCCCGCGGCCACAAGCGGCACCACTCCTCGCTCAGCACGGCGACACACGGCACGGGCCACGTGGAGCTGCGTGGAGGCCAATCCACCGCCTGATGGAAGGATGAAGCACTTGAGTGGAGGCAGCTCCAGATCCATCTCGTCGATCCAGAGCTCGAGCTGCGTGACGTTGGCGTCGTCGAACTGACCGGCACGACGCTGCTTGGCCTGCGAGGCAGAGGAGAGCGGTGTGGCCACACAGGCGCCCAGGTCAAAGAGGCGCGACTGGATTTGCTCCAGCTTCTCCGGCAGATAGTCGTTCTCGGCTAGACGCGCTTGCTCCACGGCCATGCCCAGCTGCGCGTTCAGCTCATCCGTGTCGCCCAGCGCCGCGAACACGGCATCGTCCTTGGGGCGTCGCTCGCCCGAGAAGAGCTGCGACGTGCCCTTATCGCCCGTCTTGGTGTACACCTTCATGCCTCTCCAGCCTGCAGTGGCACGCGGGAACAGCGACGGCGGCGGCGGCGGCGAGCGCAACAGCGCCGAGTAGAGCAGCGACGAGGAGCGCAGCGCCAGCAGAGCCATCCCCAGCGATGGCCAGCTTCTGCGCCTAAAAGCAGCCTTTCTCAGGACGTCGATGTGATTGGTGGAAACCCCGAACTTGAACTCGGCTCAGATGGATGAAGGGGTCTGAGCCGCAGCAATCCGAAACCGCGGGGCGAGTCGAGTGCACTGGTGGCAGGCCAAGGGCAGGGCCAATTCCAGCGACGCCTGCCGACGCCAGCGTCGGAGCCCAAGTGGCCACCAGCTCACCCCAGCCAGCACCTGGTGGCACGCGGCGAGGCTTCACGTCTCCTGGGCGGGGAAGCCCAGCGTGCTTAGCTTGGCATGGTGCAGCTCCGAAGGAAAATAGCCAATGGGCGCGCCAACATTTGAGTTGCGCCCAATCAGCGCTCGATGCCGAGGATATTTTAGAACCAAGCGCATAAACAGAGGGCAGACACGCAGACGAAGTGCAGCCAGAGAACGCCTTCGACCGTCGAGCAGAGTCGCAGGCCACAGCAGCAGCAGCAGCAGCAGCCCCGCGTGCAGCATGGAGGATGAAAAGCAGCCGTTGCTGCCGCCGATGCCCAGCAAGGCCACGGGCGAGGTGTCCCAACCTTCGCCGACGCGGTACGACCAATGGCCTATGCCAGCGCTCATGCGCATGCACAGCCAAGAGGAAGACGATATCGACAAGAGCGGCACGAGCATCATCAGCGGCGCTGGCAGCGACGCTATGACTTATGACGCCATGATGCAGCTATCTGCGCCGCGCAACCCATTCCGCTACGAGAAGGCTCGGCCGCTGGCTATCTGGCTACTCTCGTCGCTCGTGCTCTTCCTCACTAACCAACTTACGACACTGCCTGTGGGCTTCTACCCGACTCACGCGGCCAAGACCTTGCACATGGGCCCCACCGAGCTCAGTATCTTTTTCGCCGCGTACCCGCTGTGCATCATGCTCAGTAGTCCGCTGGCTGCGGCTGTGAGTCCTACCGTCGGACGTCAAACGCTCATTTGCCTCGGACTCATGATCAGCGGCTCCAGCACCATCGCTTTTGCCTACATCGGCAGCTCGACTTCAGCCTTCCTGCTGCGCGTCTTCCAAGGCCTAGGCTCGGGCGCTGCAGGTATTTCTGGCTTCTGTCCTTCCTCCTAGTGGGCTTACCGGCAACTCAACTGACCCCACACACTACTGTCGTCGTTCCCATCTAGTTGTGGGCTCGTTTTCCATGGTAACGGAGGAGTTCTCGGCCAATATCGGCCAAGTGCTGGCCATCCAAGAGTTCATCGTCGCCGCGGCCTTCGTGAGTGCGCCGCCACTCGGGAGCTATCTGTACGACATGCAGGGCTTTGAGATGCCCTTCCTGGCATCTGGCGCGGCGCAGCTCGTGGTGGTCATGGTCGTGCCCTTCATCTTCATCGAATACTCACTCCCGGACGGGCTCTACTCCCAAACCCCGCGGCGGTCGCTATCAAGAGCTTCCATGCCGGCGTTCGTGAGCTTCCGAGACGTTCTGACGCCCACCTGTCGAGTGTGTCTGGCGGTGACCACCTTCGCTATGGCGTCTTTCGGGTTCATCGACCCGTATCTGGGCACGCACATGCAGAAGGTGCTGGGAGCGCAGCACGTGGCCATTGGACTGGGATTTGCGCTCAGCGCCTTTGTTTACTTCCTCGGTGGTCTCGTGTACACATGGCTCAGTCGCAAATGCGGCTGCAAGCAAGTTATCCTGCTGGGGTTGCTGCTGCTCTCCGCTGGATTCTTCTTTCTGGGGCCGCCACCGTTCCTCGACAGCCTCTTCCGAGACCCCAACAGCATGTGGGCTGCACAGTATCTGTCGCTCGTCTTCACTGGCTGCGGCTCGGCATTGGCGATTGCTCCGGGACTGCCACTGACCCTCACGAGCGTGGGGGACAAAGGGATGCCGGCTTTCAATCTCGTCATCGGACTCTTCGCGGCTGCGATCTACCTGGGCCAGGCACTGGGCCCATTCCTGTCCCTGCTGCTCATGAAGATTTTGCCGACTACACACACGCTCAACTGTTTTGCCAGTGCTGAGCACGAGGATAACATGATCACGTCGTGCGAGACGTCGCTGCCGTGGGCCTTCACCACGTATGCCCTGCTGGGGCTGGCGCTGTTCGGCTTCGTGGCCTGGCGCCTGCCCACGGGCGAGGCCACCGTGGAGATGCTGCGGAAACACCGTAAACGCGTACCTATCGTGCGCCAGCCGTCCGAGTACGGCCAGTTCGTCTTCTTCGACGAGGAGGAGGAGGAGGAGGACGTCTGAGTGTCGGGCTCTCGGACGACGAATGGAGCCATTTGGCTTGTGTACAAGAAAAACTGTCGCCTTTATTTTTTTTTAATTCCGCTTGAACTTTACGTTACGAAACGAGACGATCAGCTCTGGACAGAAACTCTGCGACGTGTGCAAACTGGAGAGTGCTCCACGGTACTCTCCTACTGGCTCCGTTTCGCTGGTGAGCCAACCAGCTAAAGCAAGAATGCCTCATGGCGACGCGGAAGATGCGGCCGCTTCCTCCGCCACTGCCGCCCCCGTAGCTGATAGAGCGACAGCCGCATCTGCTAGTGCTACCACTGGTGCTGCCGCTGCCGCTGGTGCTGCCGGTGGTGCTATCGCCCGTGCGGTGGGTCTCTCTAAGCCGCCGTTGGCCAGGAAGGCCCGCGCGCCTCGCGCCAAGTCCACACGCAATCTGAAGCAGCGCGAGCGCGAGTTCCCCGACGTGGACTGGGACCACACGCTGCAGCACTTTGCCACGTGCATTTATGACGACCTGCAGGAGCTCAACGCACGCTTCGTCTCCGAGGTAGGTCGCGTTATTGCCATTATAGTAGCTCCGCGAGTCGATTAGGATGGCGACGCTCACAAGACTTCTGCATGCGCTTCTGCGCTTCCACCAATACCGAACAGAACGACATTACGTTCGCTGCCTTCAAGCGTCTTTGGCTAGATGCGCGCATGAGTGCGGCCTTCCACGTGGAGTTCTGGGAGAGCACTGCGTCCAACACACACAAGACCATCCTGCAGCAAGCGCTGGGTAAGCTGGGCGGACTCACTATCTGCTTGAGTGTTGGCAAGCAATGCCAGCACGACCTGTTCTAATAACTAACGCTGCGTCCTCACAGATGCTCTCGTGATCTGTATTGAAAACCACAGCGGCGAGTTCGAAGTTGCCGCCGACGTTGCATCGCTCACGGGGCACGTATTTGCCCTCTACTGCGCTTACTCGGTGCAATTAGGAGATCCAAAGCACAAGATCGACGTGGATCCACGCTCCTGGACGACTCTACTGACAATCAGTGGTGTAGCGAGTGGTGTGGGATCTGTCCTCTTCCCGCAGGCGGCACGCGAAGTCCGTGCTATCATGCGTCGCCTCGTGACGACTGAAGACGCGTTCCTTCGATGCCTTCGCGGCTTCGGGCCCACCGTTCGAGCCAACCACCGCACCACCGCTTTTATGAGCAGCCAGATCGGTAGTCAGCAGGGTGACTGGGACAAATCATCCGTTTCCAGCGGGGTCGACGAAGAGGAACCTCCGGTACGTCTGCCCTCGCTATTCGTGTTCGTCACTCCTCAAAGGACTATTGACTGACTTGCGGCTGCCTTTCCTTCGACTAGGTGAAGCAAGAGGAGCTCAAACAGCTTAGTGTTATGAGCAAGCGTTACCAAGAGCTTGTGTCTAGAACGCGTTCTAACAGCACTTCAGCGGCAGGACGCGGCATTCGGCCTCGTGGACGGTCGACACAGCATCAAGAGGCGTTACAGCTTGGAATCTCGGTGCTGCAAGACGGAGAGGAGAGTCACGAAGAACTCATTGGTGCGTTGAGTGCCTACGCCGCATACAAGGCGAATAGCGAGGCTCGGAGACAGGATCGCTCTGTACGTGCTGCGGCAGCGCGGGAATACCACACAAACAACACTCTGCTCTTTGCACAAACGACCGAGCACAATGGGAGCTTGAGTGCAGCAGTACCACCAAGCCCCCTCCCGTCTTCCATTGCGTCCAGTTCGAGACGGAAGAGAGGCGAAAGTCTTGGTGGCGACAGCGACTCGTTTCTCGCAGAGCTGGAATTGGAGCTGCATGCGGACATTGCGAACGATGCAATAGAGTCGCCGTCAGAGGCTGGAGCTCAAGAAACAGAGGAGCAACGACCGGAGGAGGGCTTCCAGGCCGACAACCAAAGCAGTGACACTGAAAGCGATGAACTGGAAGAGCTTGAACTCGAGCTGCAGCGAAATGTCGGTCCTCTGTCTCCTCGACACAAAGGGGAGACAGTAGCGACTGCGGACCCCTCATCTCGTTCTAAGCGTGCCAAGGCCTCCGCTCGCGTTACTAGCTCCAAGAAAAATACTCCGGTTCTCAAGGCTGCTGCTTCCATCTCGACAGTGCGATCCAGAAAACAACCCCTTCCTCAAGTGACGAGGCGGACCAGGAGCAGCTCAGTGGCGAGCAATTTGTCGTCGACTGCGTCGTGGGCTGTGTCCTCTACCGGCGATAGCGACGGCCTTGCGGCTCTACAAGCAGAGCTGGATTCGCTCCCCTCACTCAAAACACAAGACGAAGCAGCTGTGCCTACCACAGACTGTGGTACCCACGCTACTAGAATGAAGACAAAACCTGCGACTACCTCAGCAGCTCCAGTACAACAGCGAACGGTTGAAGCAGGTATTCAGTCACGAGTCACGCATGCACCCACGCTCAAACGAGCTGGTGATATCACTAGAAAGCCACGGGCTTCTACAAAGAGACAGCAAAAGTCTCCGAAGCAGTTGCCGCCGTCCGTAGCTCTTGAAGGCAGCGGACAGTTGTCTCGCTCGAAAAGCCATCCTGACACTGTTGCCCAACCTCAGGCTTCAAGAACACCAAGAGTATTGGGAGTGAGCCGAGAATCGAATGTTGTCGACAGTGCTGAGGCAGCTGAACCATACCAGCCACCCGTGACCCGACGATCAGCTCGATTGAGCTCCATTGCAAGCGACACGGAAAGCGATGGGCTAGCTGATCTGGAGGCAGAGCTTGCCAGTGGACCAGGACCTTTAACCTCGACTCTACCAGTACCGCCAGCTTTGGCCTCTGAAACAGAAGCGAAGAAGCCACGAAAAAAAGTGCCAGCAGCTGGAAAGCGACCAGCGCAACATAAGACGGAGGTGAAGACCACAAATCTGCTAACTGTCCGACGATCGTCAAGACTGAGCTCTATCGCGTCGGAAAGCGATGGGCTAGAGGAACTCGAAGCGGAACTCGCAACTTTTGCTGCATTGCCGGTCTCAACGTCATCAACACAGCCAGCTTTAGCCTCGAAGACGGACACGAAGAGACCTAAACAGCGAGCTGCAGCAACGAGAAAGAGACCAGCGCGGCGAGTGGCGACAGCGCAAAAGAAGGTGAAGACGACGAAGCAGCAGCAGACGGCGACGGGCAATAGCGTTCCCACCCTCCCTGACGCTACACAGCGCGATGTTGCGGTGGAGTCGTCACTTGGTGTCACGAGAACGGGACATGTAGCAAGGCCTACACAACCGCAAAGTGTCTGGCGATCTTCTCGGCTGAGCTCTGTGGCATCTGATATTGAAAGCGACGGGCTAGCAGAGTTGGAGGCGGAACTCAATGCGTCTATTCCGCCCTCAGTGTCAGTGGCATATCATGCACCAGCGACAGCACCAAAGACTAAGGTTCCTAACAAGTCGGTGAGCTCGACTTTGGAGCAATCAGTTCGGAAAGCGACAACGGCGACAAAGCGACCGGTGCAACAAGTGGCGACAGCTCGAAAGAAGGCGAAGACAACAGGGGATACCGACCTTGCTCATGTTGACGCTGTGCGGCATAAGGTAGCAGAGGAGGCGTCAACTGCGACGGAATTGGGCGATGAAGCAGCATCTACGAGTCTGCGTAACATTCGCCGATCTTCTCGACTAAGATCCGTCGCATCCGACACTGAAAGCGACGGACTCGCAGAGTTGGAGGCGGAGCTCAACTCCTCTATCTCACCTTCAGCGACAGGGCCAGCGATGAAGTCGAAGTCGCCCGGAAACTCTGTGAGCTCGACCCCAAAGCAATCAATTGGACGGGGGACAGCAGTGCGAAGTCAAGCGACAAAGACGAGGAAGACAACTCCCAGCAATAGGACGACTCCTGTTCCCCGTGCCCGAAGAACAGCAGGTGCTGCCTCCGCCGCCGCCGCCGCAGCTGCAGCACCTCAGCCTGATGTTAGCTCCAATGCTTATGAACCACAACTGGACTCTGTTGCCAGTGTTCGACGGTCCACTCGACTGAGCTCTGTAGCGTCAGACATGGAGAGTGACGGGCTCGCGGAGCTGGAGGCAGAGCTTGGCTCAGCCCCGACACCTGTACTGGTTCCAGCCCCAACGTCAACAACTAAGAGACAAGAACCTGCGGCTCCAGCAGACTCTACGGGTCCAAAGAGAGCTATCCGACGTGTATCAGCGTCAAAGCGGAAGACCAAACAATCAGCAAAGGAGTCGAGAGGGCTGAAAGGAGTCATCACTGTTTCGACAGTCGCTCCCGTGAACACACCAACAGGAGAGGCTGTGAACCTGGGACAGCAAACAGCGACAGCTGGTCGCTCCAAAAGCCCGAGTGTGCTCTCTTCACCTCGACAGCTTCGGACTCGGCGATCAACGCGCTCCAGTTCGGTTGCCTCCGACACAGAAAGCGATGGCTTAGCGGAGCTGGAGGCCGAACTGCAGGCAGTGACTGGCTAGGCTTCAGGTAGCTAGATGAGGAAAACAGCAAGCTGGCGTCGATAAAGAAGACACCGAATATTTGTAGTCAACTCGAATGAGAAATGGCGAGTACGCGGAGCCCAGTCCTTTTCATGAATGCCTCCAGGTGCTAGTGGTTTCTCCCCATTTCCCTCGATCTCGTGCCGATCGCTCAGTGCTGCTACCTACCGGCCGCGTCGAGTCTGCTAATGGGGGCATTGGCCATCCGTCCGTTACATCAAGATTGGGCTCCACCTCATATCCGCAGCACGATAGACAGTGGCGGGTGAAAGAGCGCGACATCTAACTTGATGGGGAGACCAACGAACGCAGAAACGATAGAGGAGGAGAATGCTGACACCGCATGGCGCGTTGAACTTCTGCGGGCACTGACAGTCGGCAGCGTGCCGGGTAAGCTACTTGATACCATTCGATCGCTTTCAACAGACTGAGGTTCACGTGGTCGATTTGTGCTGCATGACCCCACCCACTCACGATTGCTGGCCCCGCCGTCTGCAGATGTTGAGCGTGTGGTCCTGGCACACATTGAAGTGCTCTCGGCACCGTTCACGGCTTCCATGCCCACGTGGTCATTGCAATGGGAAGGTATGCACTGGTGGATGCTACAGAATGCCACACCGCTCTTCGTAGCCAGTGCCTATTCGCAGCCGGAGGTAGTGCGTTGGCTACTCGTCCAAGGCGCCGACCGTACCGCCAGGAGTTACCTCAAGCAGACTCCGAGTCAAGTTGTAGGCGAGTGTTGCGCACATGCGGCGATCCCAGACACACGTCGAGACGCGCAGACCATTGCGGTCGACAGTGCCGAGTGCACGCGGCTGCTAGCCGAACCACCGTTGCTGCCATTCCCACCGTCTGTTGGCATCGCTTTCGAGAGCAGCTTCTCATCTGAAGTGATCGTACGGTCAGCCACGTCCATGGCGTCGTCACTGCAGCAGACGGTGTACAAGTGTCTATTGCATGTCACGTGGCAAACGCCGCTGTCTAACGGCGCACTCATCGAGAAATATGAGTTGCGTTATCGGCGTCTTGTGGCGGAGGAAGAAGATGAGAAACAGCATGATGAGGACGCAGCAGGAGATGACGAGGACGACGAGGACGACGAGGAAGAAGAGGAAGACGAGACCGTGGACACCGCCAGCATCTCATGGCGTATCGAGTGCGTGGGGCATAACCGTAAGAAGCTACAGCAGACAGCACTCATGGAGGGACTACAGTTCAGCGCCGTCTATGAGTTCATGCTGCGGTCCTGGAGCGCTGCGGGTAAGGGAGAGTGGAGCCACAGCTGCCGTACCAAGACACGAGCGGCTCCGTCCCAGACACGCTAGTCTAGTCGACAGCTTTCTTCTGCTTGAGCTTGCGCTCGCTCTTGTCCGTGGCGTCTGTAGTGCTGTTGCTGATGCTACTGAGGCTTGAAAAGTGCGGGGAGAAGCAGAAGAGCGCCGCGCTGAAGGCTGCGAGACAGGCCGCACCGTACGCAGGACCATCCACGGAGGCGATGTACGTCCAACCTGACAGAACTATAAGAACGACAGAGCAACAGAAGAAGAGACGCAGGAGCAATACGAGCGTGAGAACCAGCGAAGAGGACCACACAACCAAGGGGGCCGGCAATGGCACAAATCAGGAGAGCAGCAGCTAGTGGTAGGGCGAGCCAGAGAGCTACGTACTTGGTCCGACGGTTCTGGAGATCGACTGGAGCATTGCAGCACACGAAAAAGAGCCAAACCGCAGATATAATACACAAGACAAACACACATCAGCTTATGGCTCCAGGACCACCGCAGATGATGGTGTGCATCTGGTCCTGCGAGGTCTGTATGCTGCACCGCACCGTGAGGGATGAGGAGATACCCATGAAGGCGCCCACGTGCTCTTGCGAGACAAACGTCGTTTGCAGCGCCACGGAGCTCGCGCGCAGGATGCTAGAGTCACACGAAGCGGAGTGTCAGACCAACGAATTGCCTCACCGCCGCAGCGGACACATACTTTCCCGTACCTGATGGAGAGAACCTGTGGTACAAGTATGATGTAGATGCCAGTGATGGATGTGGCACTCGAGAGCGCAAAAAAAGTCAAAACATAGACGATGGACGAGAGCTGAAGCAGCAGACGTTCTGAACGCAAGTACTTGGAGACGATGCCCACCGAGAAGCTGCCGAAGGCACCCAGCAGCCCCATGTAGCTCAGCAAGAAGCCACGGTCACGCGAATCCAGCCCAAACTTGTCCTCTAACAGCACGGAGAAGTGCGTGCGATAGAGGATAGCCGCCATGGACAGCAGCAATCGGGCCACCAGCAGCGTCTGCGCCGGCCCAGACTCGTTCACGATGCTACGGAAGCCCAGGAGTTTGGTCCAGGCGTTGCGCAGTAGCCCAAGCCAGTCCACATGCGCCTTCTTGGCCTTCTCGTGGTCATGATTGGTCTCTCCATCCTCCGTTTCGACTGCCGTGGAGTGACCCTGGCCGCGCGGGTCCACGTACAAAAGCGCCACAAGCGCGTAGTTGACGCCAAAGAGCGCCGTAGTGAGCAGCGTCGTGTAGTTGAATCCATTGGGGATAGCGCTCACAAACCCGCCCACCACTGGCCCCACGATAAAGCCAGCGCTGGACGCGGCGTTGAGATGTCCAATGGCGGCCGAGCGCTGTGAAGGCTCCTCGGCGTCCGTGACCGCCACCTTGATGATGTCCAGCGTGTGCTTGAAGAGTGCAGCTGGCACACGCGAGAGGATAACCACGTAGATGTTCCAGGACAGTCCAAGCAGCAGGTAACCCGCAGAGGAGCCCACAAAGCAGGCCAACAGCACGCGTCGTCGGCCGTACACGTCACTAAGACTGCCTACTAAAGGCGCCGCGAAGAACTGGATGAAGCCGTACATGGACATGAGCGCACCGAACACCAGCGCACCTGCAAGTGGAATAAAGGGCAGTGTCTTTAGTTAGTGTGGGTGGCCAGGAGAGGAAACAGAGAGACCTGTGTACACGTCGCTAGAGGCACGCACCTCCGTCCATGGACTTGACGTATTGCGCTAGCGACGGGATGATCATGGAGACGCCCAGCATGTCCAGGAAGGACACCACGTAGAGCACACGCGACGCCAGCCAGTGTCTCCCGGCCGCGGCCCAGGAGGCGCCTCTGGGGGCGGGTGTCATGCGCACGGAGCCAGCCATAGCAGTCGCCGACTGAACGCTTTGCTTGTGCGAGATGTCGAGGAGGCACGCCACGTACATGCACGTCCTGCGCGACTGGATTCGTACTTAGTGGAGCTCCCCTCTGTACGTGTGTGCGTGTGTGTGTGTGGAGAAAAGGGGAGTGATGCACTATCCGAAAGTGAATACCCTGCCACAAGTGAAGCACGATGCCACGGCGGAAGCGGATATCCTGGGCATGCAACCTCCAACATTGGATTACCTGCGACTGTGCATCGTCCTGCGCTGAGCAGTAGCTGCAGTGGATTCAGGCGCCTAGCTGGGTGGACGCAGCCAAGCCACACGAAAGCTCGCGCACGGAGCCAAAGAAGGCCAAGCGCCAAGCAGCAGCAGCAGCAGCAGCAGCAGCTCATTCCGACAGAAGCGGAGAGATCGAGAGACTGAGAGCACGATGGCGGCTGCGCGCGTGACGATCGGGGGCGGGAAACTCTCCATTACGGACGTGTGCGCCGTGGCGGCGCTGGACGCCCGGGTGGCGGTGGAGGCGCCCGCGACGGCATCCGGCGGCAGCAAGCCCGCGACTGCCACTGCCACTGCCACTGCCGCTGCGGCGACGGAAGAGCAGGTGACGCTCTCGGGCGACGCGGCCAAGAGCCACTCGGGGGTGGCTACGCGGGCCATGCTAGTGCTCCACCTGCACCGCTTGCTGCGTCTGCGTGCGTCGGCAGCAACGACGGCCAATGCGGAGTTCGTGGCGTGCCTGCTGAACCAGAAGGAGCTCACGCCACTGGTGCCTGCGACTGAGGAGGACTCGGCGGCGCGTGTGCTGCTGGCGGCGTCGGAAGGCCGTGGCTTTGTGCGTGACGGCAGTGCACTGGACAAGGCGCTGCAGAGCGCGGGGCTGGAGCTGCCGCAGTCGCTGAGCGCCGCGGAGAAGACGGCGCTGACGAGCGTCCCACTGGCGCTGCTGGCCCAGACAACGCTGGCGGTGGGCGGAGCACGCGCGTTGCTGCCGCTGGCGGACGCAGTTGCGGCTGTGACGTGTGAGACACTGCGCGCCAGCTCGGCAGCCTTCGAGGCTGACTTTGTGGACACTGCGAGGCCTCACCGTGGTATTGTGACATCGGCCCAGAACCTGCGGCTTATGCTGGAAGGCTCCAAGTACGTGAACAGCCAGAAGGAGGGCGAGAGCACGCAGACGGACGTGGCAGCGGTGAGCGCCATCCCGCAGTACCACGGACCGGCGCGCGACGCCGTGCTAGTGGCCTATAAAACCGTGGAGGCGGAACTGAACGGTGCCGTGGGCGACAGCGCGGCTGCCAAGCGTGCAGGAGCCGGCGTGCACCCGCAGGCGCTGAAAACGGCACTATCTGCGACTACGGAGGCGCTGCGTGTGCTGCTGGAGGGCAGCACGGCGCGCCAGCAAGTGCTGGACGCGTCAGTGGGCGACGCGTCTCAAACAGAGGACGCTGTGGTGCTCGTGGAGGCGACAGCGGCGGCTTTGGCGAAGGAACTCACGCCTTCGCTGCAGTTCTTCGAGACGGAGGAGGTCCAGCTGAAGGTCCGTGCAGCTGAGAAGAACGCCAAGGCGCAGGAAGCGGCGGCGAAGGCTGCGGCGGCTGCGGCCAAGGAGGACGAGAAGTTGGCGGCCATGCCCGAGGCTCAACGTCAAAAGATTCTGGAGAAGCGCCGGAAGAAACTGGAGAAGCAGAAGGGCAAGGAGAGCGCCAAGAAGAGCGGTAAGGACGAGCTCAAGATTGGTCTGGGCAGTCAGGCGCTGCGTCAGCACTTGGCGGAGCTGGGGGACGCGTGGCAGAGCGGCGTGATGCGTGCAGCCTTCGATCTGCGCCCCACAAGTCTGTCACTGTTCCTGGAGGAGCTGTTCGCGCGTCTGGGTAGTGGCGGCGCGCGTCGCAAGCCCAAGATCGCAAAGGGTGCTCAGGACTTCCTTCCCCACCAGATGGCGCTGCGCGAGAAGATCTTCAACAAGATCCGCATGGTGTTCAAGCGCCACGCCGGCGTGCAGATTGAGACGCCCGTGTTCGAGCTCAAGGAGACGCTTACGGGCAAGTACGGCGAGGACAGCAAGCTCATCTACGACCTGGCGGACCAGGGCGGTGAGCTCCTGGCGTTGCGCTACGACCTCACGGTGCCTTTTGCGCGCTTCATGGCGCTGCACAGTCCGGGTAACATCAAGCGCTACCACATCGCGCGCGTGTACCGACGCGACAACCCGCAGATGGCTCGTGGCCGCTTCCGCGAGTTCTACCAGTGCGACTTTGACATTGCCGGCACGTACGCCCCCATGCTGCCGGATGCCGAGGTGCTGTCCATTGGCATTGAGGTACTGCAACAGTTCCCGGAGTTGGGTCCTGTTAAGGTGAAACTGAGCCACCGACTGCTGCTGGATGCCATCTTGGCTATCTGCGGCGTGCCCGCCGACAAGTTCCGCACAACGTGCAGCGCCATCGACAAACTGGACAAGGAGCCGTGGGAGAACGTGCGTCGTGAGATGGTAGAGGAGAAGGGGCTGCCTGAGGAAGTGGCAGACCGCATCCAGCCGTTTGTGTGCAAGGTGGGCTCCCCGCGTGAACTGCACGCGCAGCTCATAAAGGAGGGCATCTTCGGTGATAACGCCAACGCCCGCCGTGCCATGGACGACATGGCGCTGCTGTTCGAGTATCTAGACGCCATGGGTGTGTTGGACTTCATCTCGTTTGACCTGAGTCTCGCACGTGGTCTGGACTACTACACGGGCCTCATCTATGAGTTCGTGCTGACGAGTCCGGAGCACCACGTGGGCTCCATCGCGGCTGGTGGGCGCTACGACAATCTCGTGGGCATGTTCTCGGCCACGGACCAGCAGATCCCGTGCGTGGGCGTGAGTCTCGGCATCGAGCGCATCTTTGGCATCCTGCAGGCGCACGCCGAGAAACAGGAGGGCGGCGCTGCGTCGCCCTCGCAGGTGCTGGTGGCCTCCACGGGCAGCGCGCTGCTGCTGCCGCGACTGCAGCTGTGCAAGCAGCTCTGGAGCGCCAACATCTCGGCTGAGGTGATGCAGGTGGAGAACCCCAAGTTCACCAAGCAGCTGCACTACGCGCTGGAGCGTGGCATCCCCTACATGGTGGTTATTGGCGAGGACGAGCTGGCCAACAGCGTCGTTAAGGTTAAGGCCATGGCCTCCAAGGACGAGGTGACGGTACCACGCACCGACCTCGTGACTGAACTACTACGTCGCGGCTGTGCCACTACCGACACGCTCAGCATTTAGTCTCACTCTGGCCTGAGCTGCTCAGCACGCAGCACCCAGACAGATCAGCAATGCATGCAGCAGAAGCAGAAGCAGTAGCAACAGTGATATCTTGACGTCGGATAGAATCAGAAATCCTCAGGTTTGCTGACGTACTTGGTCGTTGAAACTGCAACCATCTTTGTGCTCGTCGAGGGGGCAGCTCGAGTCCCCGCCTCGCCATCCTGAGCCGCAATTGCCTCCCGCCCATGACTCGTACCTGCATGTCGCCCCTGGTGTCCTCGTGTCGCCGGAAACAGGCGCAGACCCGCGCCGCAGCGCTGGCCGCCATGACCCGTGACTGCCCATCGGTCAGCGACATCAACGTCGACAGGCAGGTGTCACCGGTCAAACCGCGATCTGTTGGAGACAAATTGGCAGCGTCCTCGGCGCTAGACAACGAGTGTCTGGTCGCAGCCATGGAACGCAAGGTGCAGCAGCTCTGCGACGACACGCGCGCGCAGTATGAGCAGCGGCGCGAGCGACAGGAAGCGGCACATGAGCGTCAGCTACAGAGTGTGCAGCGTCGTCTCCAGCAGGTGCTGAGCTCCTACGTCTCGCTGGGAGAACACGAACAGATTATGGCTGTGGCTGCGACGGCATACGCCCGTGAGTGTGAGGCCATGCGCACGCGCCATCAAGCGGCGTTGAAGCAGATGGAAAGGCGCTGCGCACTGGAGTTGCAGGCCAAGACGCAGGAGCTGGAGATTCGCTACAAGCAGGACCTGTCGGTGCTGCAGCGACGAGTCGAGCAGCTGGAGCTCGAACAGAGTCGAGCGGCGGTTGATGCCAAGCAGCACGAGTTGGTTGAGCTGCAGGACAAGCAACAGCTAGAGGAGGTCGAGAACGCGCGGCGGGTTGTGCAGCAGAAGTTGCAGGACGCCTGCTGTATCATGGCCTCGTTGAGGGCGCGACTGAAGCGCCATGAAAAGTTGGCACGGGAGCTGGCAGCGGAACGAACCGCCACAAGTAAGGCGCGGGAGGAGCTCATGGCGTGCAAGCTCGCTCACGCCGAGACGAAAGGCAAGTTAGAGTTGCTGGTCGCTGGGCTGACTAAAGAGCTGGCACACACGCAGCGAGCGCTGGAGGATGAGAAAACTCGTACGGCGGAGTTGCAGGTATAACTTCATGTGTTCTGTCAGAAAGAGAGGGGAAGTCGTAGACAGTACTGACTCATTTGCTGCTGTGTCATCTTGTCTGTTCATCTGCAGGAGGAGAACGCGTCGCTACAGCAACAGTTGCAGACACAGCAGCGCTCTGTGGCGGAGCTTATGACCAAGGAGCAGCTCAACGCGCAGCATCTCGTTGTGGAACGCACGAGGATCCAGAAAGACGAAGAAATGCTACGCAGTGCGTTGGAGCGCGAGCGAGAAGCGGTGGAAAGCGCGACGCGTCGAATAACGGAGACTCAACAACAAGCCGCAGAGGTGCAGCTCCAGTCTCAGGTGAGCAAATACTACCATTGGAGCCGTGACAAGGCCAACACGGCGACAGTCACTCTCGCGCTAACAATTGCGGCTATGACTCACACCACGACGCGACGCGATGCAGGAGCTGCGTACACGGCTGCAGCTTCGGGATGAGCAGGTCACGGCGTGGAGGCGACGGATGCAGCGTCAGCGCCAGCGCATGGAGCAGCTTCAGCTTTTGGTGCGAAAGTTGCGGGCCGAGATTGACGAGATGCAGCAGCGCGATGTCGCCACGGAGACCTGGGCAAGATCCCTGTTTAGGTGATGACATGTGTCCTCGTTTGTCCATCCACGGGCATCACTGAGGTTTAGTAAAACTCAGTACGGAAAGGGCCCTGGGTCAGCTCTGGAGTTTGCGCCGCGTCCCAATTTGTACTTGTCTTTACTAGTCGCTGCTGGAGAACCAACCGTAGCATCACCAGCAAGAGGTTCTTCTCGTGTTCGCACTGCAGCCTGGTGCTCGACCGCGACGTGAACTCTGCACGCAACATCTACCTGAAGAACGAGCACCTGCCCACTCAGGCTCCTGGAGTCCGGGTGGATGGAGACACCTACTCCGCGGTTGTTAGTTGTGTGTGAACTTTCTCACGCTTTCGTCTCGAGCTCTCTTGGGAAAAAGAGCATGGAAGACAGATCGATAGCACCAACGACGACAAGACGCGTCGTTATGTGGAGCGGTGGAGTTTGGAGCGGTGTTGGTGGCGGGAGAGGCCTCGGGTAGACGGTCGAGGACCCGCAAGCTCGCGACGATGAACTCTCCCGTAGCCTGGTAGGGTTTGTCAGTTTCACAGTAAGGAGCCTCGAGAAGTGCAAAATCCCACCCCGAACGCACCTTGAGAACCTTCTGGTCAATCACTTGCTGTCGGATGCAGTTAGTTTTGGCCTCCCCTCGACTCTGAGGCAAGATTTTCGCTCACTGCTTGCACGGATGCGTTCTGTTGAACACGCGACTTGGGGGTGTCTACGGAGAAGTGCTGGTGGCTGAACGTGCACTGGAAAACAGGGCTCTGTCGCACACTCAATTTCTTGCTGCGGTGCGTCCGAGCAAAGCAGTATTGGAGCATACACGCTGTATAAACAAACGTACTGTTGGGCTGGAGCTAGCCCAGAGCAGAATGCAAGCTCACGCTGAAAGAAAAGACAAGCAGAGGCGAACAGAGGCAACAGACACCAGACACCAGATAAAAAGCATTGCATTCAGACATCACGAGCCCAAGTTGGCCAGAAACCCAGCGGTGTCTCAGCCAGTAGACAAGGTGCAGTGCACCTTGTGCAAGCAGTACCAGCACCTTGTGGCTGATTGATGCAGCGCGTTCGGGTCGTTGAAAAGGTGGCATCACACAGGAGTCCTGAGGCGGTCCGGGACGGCTGAACGGTCGACGTTCGGTGGCGTGGCGAGCACACGAGCCCGGTGAGCGAGGAAGGCTTTCTCCAGCGCCACAAAGTCGAGTGCAGGAGGAACAGGGGAGCCAACCCGCGCTAAAGCGTCTGCCTTCTGCAGCACAATGTCGCTGAACTCACCGTCCTCGATCATCGCAAGCCGAATGTTCTTGAATTCAGCCTCGACCAACTCCTTACGGGTTG
Source organism: Halophytophthora batemanensis (assembly GCA_023338225.1). Lineage (NCBI taxonomy): Eukaryota > Oomycota > Peronosporomycetes > Peronosporales > Peronosporaceae > Halophytophthora > Halophytophthora batemanensis. The sequence goes on from JAADYK010000364.1 coordinate 19,687, forward strand.
AGACCCATGGAAGTCCGGTCAGTCCCTCTAGGACCCAGGCCATGGTGGCCTCGCCAGCGGAGGCGGGGCGGACACGAGCGGAGAAGGTCGAGTGTGGTGGTGAGCTCAGGCGCAGCGAACGGCAATCTCGTCCTTGCCGTGGCGGATCGAGGAGAGCAGGCGAAGCTCGCGGTGATCGAGGTGCGCGAAGTTGTATACGAGTTTTGTTGGGGGTACACCGTGGTTTCGAATTAAGTTCGGCACAGCAAAGTGCGTCAGCAAAGTGCGTCACGGCGGCGCGTCGCCCTGTGAACCAATGCCAATGCACCCTACGTCACCAGAAGCATTCCCCAGCCCTAGATAAACGTTTTTATGTTAATCTAGGGTTGGGTCACCGAGTAGCCAATCAGTTTTCTCAAAGGTTATGTGTGAAACATCGCGTCAAGTATACCGAGTCAGTGTGAAGTATACATATCAGGAAAGTTCACGTTGCTTCGGAAACCAAATACCTCTTCAAATATTATAGAATTGATTTGGCTCCTAATGAACGAAGAGGCACGAGTACAATCAGATTATGAACAATAGAGCAGATTGAGACTGCAACTAACCATGATTGATCCGTTGGTGATCGTATAATCAGAAAGAATACACATGCCACAAAGGGACCAACACCAATCCGATATGTGGCCAGCACTCATAGGTTGTCGCTCAGGCAGCGTATTCAGTCCTTTTGGACAAACACAAATCAGTCTCTTGACATTCTAACACTTTGAGATCACGGCAAGCGATCAATTCTTTGGCTTTTGGACGTACTATTCGTCCAAATATATGAAGCCTTTTACGATTACAAATGGGAGAACTAAAGATCAACCTGCTAGACAAAAACAACGTTTTGGTATTGAAACAAAAACTTACTTGGGATCCTCTGTCTGTCATTTCCTGCGCGGTTTCGCATGTTTGGAACAGATTGGTGCTTTGTGCACTCCTGGTTGTAATATAAATGACGTAGCAAAAACCAAGTGGCTGATTTACGGGGAAACGAAGCTATGAATTCAAATGCATTTGCCACACAATCTTCTCAGAATCTTTCTCCTCCACCCTCTCTTACCTTCTCTGGCCTTCTCTCTCCTCTTCATGCCGCTCTGAGACCAAACATCTATTTGTACACAATGTAATTCGTATTCTCGCCACCCTCCTCCCCTAGCACCGGATACTCAATCCGCATCTTGATCTTCGTCCTGGATGCTAATCGCGACAGTGCCACGTACAAATATCTGTGGGAGAAGCAAGGCGCCGAGAGATACAAGTGAAAGTTCTGTACGGTCTGGCCTTGCGCATTGTTGATCATCATCGCAAACACCCCTCAACGACTGGTCCACCGCCTCGAAGGAATGGCGTTACACCATCGAAGCTTCGTCCCAGATGACTAAATTCGCTCTCTCGAAAGCTCAATCAAATAACATTTGTGTGGGCTCGAACCGTTGCCAAATCGAGTTGATTTCCACTGGCTATACGGGAGGAATTTACGAAGATAGGTTCTTCAAAGTCAAAGTTGGGCAGTAAAACTAGAGATACAGTCCTCTGAATTAGATCCAAAGTTCACCTTTTAGGTTCCAGGTTTCATGCACTCCTGTGCTTTATGTAACGTTCGTGCATGAAGGATTAAGGTCCATATGGGGCCTCCACCCTCTGTCGTCATCTATTCTAGTCCGTTCAAATCTTTTGTACTCTATCCGCACGGGTAAGTTACTATCGTCTGCTGGAGTCTACATTGGGTCCCCACGCGAGTTCCAACAGTTTTTCATCTACCTAGTGTTGGTATATGGCAGATTGATGGAGCTGCGCATAACGAGGGGCTGCACGTCATGGGACTACGTGTCATCGCTTTGAATGGAAGGAAAGGCAACAACTATAGGGTCGGCTGTGCTCTGTGTGCAGAAAATATCAGATTGGGCTAGACTGTGCTGGCCGGTCAATTGACGGCGACAGTAGGGGGGAACTACTTTGTGTATCGTATCTCTTCGGTCAAATTCAAGTTGCAGTCATTATTGCAGTTTTCACTGAGGATGTCGTCTTATGATTTTGTAGATTCAAACCATGAAGACCGGCCAAGAACGCCTTATTTGTCATCGGATGCGCGCCAAGGGATTCAAACTTTCACAGATCGACAAAGTCTTGGACGTCTGCACGCGTACGATCCTGCAATAGCTGTCTCCGAAACACTCTTCAGCACAATGGCCTCTCGATCGGTCTCATTTGAGAAAGCTCAGTATCGACCAGCAACACCCGGTCCTCGCGTTCTTCCGAAACAAGACCACTAGCAAGCTGTCTGACGGGGTCGAGTTTTCGCGTACGTCTCTCCGAGAGTCCGTGTCCTGTATCATGATAAGGTGGGTTCTCTGTCGAGCGGGAATCACCTTCAAGAAAGAATACCTCCGATTCCAGGAGGTGAACTGGCGGAGCTAGGAGACCTTCCTTTCCTCTTTCCTGGATACCATCCCGAACAACTGGATTGCGCTGGACAAAGTCGCCTTCTTCCTCAACCACTCACGTGCGTACGCGTGGGGAGAAGAGTGGATGAGCGATCATCACGAGACCTGAACAACGCTGGACAAGGCACTTGTTCCTGCTGGCAATTTTTCCGCCGGAGTCGTGGATTGGTGGCTCTACGAGATAGGAATGGACTACGTTTACTTCCAGATCTTTCTTTCGGACATTCCGCTGTGTCCCACGGTGATAATGGACAACGCCCACCCGCACCTGTAATGGGGCGCTGTCCACGACAGTCCCCAAAACACGGCTCACACGCTTGCGCTCGGAGGAAGACTTGACTTCCCGACTTGGAGGGAGGAAGAGGAGACTTGAGACTTGAGACCTTGGCGGTAAATATGCAACTGAA
>JAADYK010000365.1:0-22514 GCA_023338225.1 Halophytophthora batemanensis
GCTGCTAGTATTCGCTTCTCTTGGCTACTGCCAATTTCACACTGCATATGCATAGGCTGCACGCTAGCTCCTGTGCGGCCTTCCTTCTCTGCGATCTACTGACCGCTCGCTCGCCTCAGCTGCCCTCCGGGTCGTCGCCCACCCACTTCAGTACTTCGTCCTTGGTTGCCGTCACTGTGTCATCTCTCCTGCGGCCCTTGGGTTGCCACGGTGTCGCCTAGCCGCTGTCGCTCGCGACCTATTGTTCGGCCGTCGTGTCTTCCCGCCTGCGATCTTCCCAAACTTCAACTGCCACTGGGTACCCTGCCACAAAGTATGGCTGCTACCACCAAGCCACCAGCCGTCCCTTGTTGGCGCCCGCACCTCCAGTCCCCACTGTCATCCTTGCCCGTCGTATGCGTCTCCAGCTGCCTCTCCTGATGACCTCGCCATCAGGTTACCCGGCCGCTACTCGAACACCCAGGCTCTGAACCCATTCGGCTACTGAACCTCGAGAAGTGCGATCCTCGGAACGCGATAGGCCTGGTGCTTGTCTTGGTCGCGCCATCTTGTGGTGGTCCCTAGTGCTCGAACGACTCCACCCCGAGCGCACCTTGATGAACTTGTGGCCGGTCACTCGCCGTAGGATGCAGTTCGCTTCGGCCTTTCCGCGGCTCTGGGGCGAGACTTTCGCGCACTGCTTGCACGGGTGCGTTCTGTCGAGCACGCGGCTTGGGGTGTCTCCAGAGAGGTGCTGATGGTTGAGCGAGCCCTGGGAAGCGAGCTGCTGCTGCTGCTGCACGCCCGACTCCTTGCTGCTGTGCGTCCGAGCAAAGTAGTGTTGGAGCATACGCGCCGTATAAACAAACATGCAGAAGAGCTGGAGCTAGCCCGGAGTGAAATGCGAGCTCACGTTGAAAGAAGAGGCACGCAGACACCAGACACACCAGACAAACAACACTGTATTCAAATATCACAAGCCCACGTAGGCCAGAAATCCCATGGAGTCTTGGCCAGTAGATGAGAGAACAAAGGGCACCCGCAAACAAGGTGCCATGCAGCCACCTTCGGAAGGCGGTTGTGCTTCACGTTGTGCAAGCAGTACCAGCACCTTGTCTCCGACTGGTGCGGCGCGTCCGGGTCGTCAGAAAGGTGGTGCCACACAGGAGATCTAGGGCGGCCCGGGACGGTCGGACGACCACCGTTCGGTGGTGTGGAGAGCACACGAGCGCGGTGAGCGAGGAAGGCTCTCTCCATCGCCACCGAGTCGAGCATAGGAAGAATAGGGAGGCCAAACTGCGCGAGAGCGTCTACCGTCTGCATTGCAATGTCGCTGAACTCGTCGTTCTCGATCGTTGCAGGCCGAATGTTCTTGAATTCGGCTTCGACTCGTTTGTGAGCGTCCCGCATCAGCAGATCTTGAAACTCGTCCTCGGCCATTCACGCTCGAACGCGAACGTGATGCTGGGCCCCCTGTAGCTCGAAGGCCATGCGCAGCAAGGCGCACCAGGCGTTTAGTTCAAGGGCGGTGACCAACTCCTTTCGGGTTGAGACCCATGGAAGTCCGGTCAGTCCCTCTAGGACCCAGGCCATGGTGGCCTCGCCAGCAGAGGCGGCGCGGCAGCGGTGCGGACACGAGCGGAGGTAGCCGACTGCGGTGGTGAAGCTGTGCCCTAGCGCGCAGCGAACAGTGATCTCGTCCTTGCCGTCAGTAAACGAGGAGAGCAGGCGGAGCTCGCGAAGACCGGGAGTGCCGTGCCTCAAGACTTACGGAGAGAGCACAGGGTACTGTGCGTCCTAACAGGTGAATGGAATGGGTGCAAATGCTTGTTGCTTTCTTGAAAGCTGGTCTTTGCCGCTTTATTTGTGGCCGCACTACTGGTAGACTTCCCTTGGCTGTTAAGCGGACGATCACTAGAGCATGCTCAGAGCCTTGCACTCGCGCGTGTTGGCCCGCTATGTGTTGCAGGTCTACATTCACCAGAAACGAGTGTATTCATCTAGGTATTCGCACCCAAAGTGCCTCCGAACGCATCGATCGGCTTTTGTATTTATGCCCCACTGCACTGGTGCATCCACAGGCAGAGCCATTCACACCTATGCTAGTGTTCTTCGATGTCCTTAGCAAAAGAGGCGATACCCGTTCGACGAGTTTCGCTCAGCATTGTGTGCAACCACTCGCTGACGAAGCAGACAACGCAGCTCTATTGGCCCACCTCGGAGACCCCGGTTGCTACATTCATTCCTACAGCACAAATACAAACTTACAAATAATTTGTTGATAAGTTGTCAGTGTTCAGATTCAAATTCAGATAACCGCTACTTTGCAGACCGTACCACGCGCACCCAATCACCGCGATGATGTCCAAGAAGACCGAAGGCCATCTGAAAAGTGAAAACTACTCCCACTTGGAGTTTATTGTGCGGGTGACGCTGGCACGAAATGGAATGGTGGAGCATATCAGCGTAGTGAAGCTGGAGGCTAAGGTCACTGAGGCGTGGTTGGTTGGTGGCATGATAGCATTGACGCTCATTACTCAAGGCATTGACCTCGACCAACAGTGCAAAACCCGACTAGCGATGAATGTCAAGCAAGTCTGGGGCACACTGCGGAAGATCTACAATCAGACCAACCTGCAGAATCACGTGTCGCTGATGCGTGGCTCCACGACTTTGAAATGGAGCAGGAAACACCGGAATCGCAGCATCTTGGCCGCTTTGACGAGCTAGTCATAGGTCTTTACGCAGTGAGAGAGACTCTGGGCAACTCCAAGCAACTGGTGACCCTGAGTATATTTTTTGTTCGGTGGAGAACGAGCTCTTGGGGTCGATAGTGGAGAACTCCTAGGGTATAGAGTTCAGGGGTGTTAAGAGAAAACTGCCGAAAAGTACGAGAAATCTCATGAGAAGACAGACACGGAGAAGGTGCTAAAGGCAAGGCGTTTGATCGGTGCTTCGACAGTGAGAATGACCAAGGGTGCGAAGATCTGTGAAGATCGAGCTGAAAACACATGTTCGAATGAAGTCATGACGACTGGTGAAGCGGGGGTCTGGAATACGAAGTATCAGTTGCTGCTAAGTACTTGCCAAGGAGCGCAGTGAGCACGTCCAAGTGCTGTGGTCCAAGAAACGTATCGTAGCCAAAGACTTCAAGCAGAAGTTTGACGAAACTTTTTTTTCCCGAGATGTACTGACCTCTGGCCAATATGAACTTGGTTCGGGTTTTCCTGAGAGTATGTCTGGTGTGGTGTAGAGAATTCTAGCCAGTCTGAACCCCAGGGGAAGTCACTCCAGATAGTGACGAGAGAAGGGTCACCGACTCTCTACGGGATATCCAAGCTGGTGATGACACGATAATGTACCAGAAAGAGGGTACTAGCAAGGACAGCCAGCCGAGGAGGGGATCGAATCGAGTCACCGACCCTAGCCGACTCACCGACCCCAACGTGAGGAGTGGTCGGTGAGTCTCGAGTAACCCGCGACTCCAACCAGGCGGGTCGGTGAGTCTGGATGAACTCACCGACTTCACCCAAGGGTCTGGTCAGTAAGTCTAGAAGTCTGGTCGGTGAGTCCGACAGTGAGACGGTGAGTCCGTACGTGAAGGTGGAGTCTCATGGGAACTGGCCGACCATTTGGGCAGTTCCAGACTGAGTCGACGAACAGTCACAGCATGGCGATCGGCAGGCGAAGGGCCGCCGGAAAGAAGGCACCGAAGGGACGTCAGGAGATTTATATTAGATATTTGTATAGGAACCTAGGAAACCACTAGGAGTCGCCATGAGCGACCGAGAGCATAAGCGATAACAGAACGAAACTTTCCAGGCAAAGAGCAAGTCCTCGGGGCTACTCCGGTGCGTGTTCTTCGTGGGGATTGTATCGTCGCCGATGCCCTGACGCCAAGCACGCGCCAAGGTATCGACCGTTCAGGTAAGTCGAAGAGACTACGAGGCCCGAGAAGACACCGCGCAAGAAGCGCCCGAGCGCCAAGAAGAGCGCCTGCGACCCAAGAAGAGGTTGCTCAGCGACAACAAGTCGCCAGTGACGAGAGTCACACAGCGGTGGGAGCGCCCACGCGCAGCCGCTGATTGCTTCAAGAGGCGCTAGCCGACGCTAGTGCCGCCCCGTAAAGCACGTATAGGGCGTGGACGTCCATCCTTTGGTGGAGGTCACGGGTCAAGAGAGAGAGAGGGAGAAGGAGAGAAGAGTCGAAGAGAAGGGAGCGTCGCTGAGCTCGTAGCGACGTGTCCTGGTGAAGATCTTGGTGCTGAAGTCTACACGACACCGACCGGCCCGGCTGGGCCGAACCGCGGAGGGACGAGACCCCGCGTGCAGCCCAACTCTGCCAAGCCCGTGCTTGGCGTTGTTGTGCTTGCGTGGACGAGGACTAACAAACTAACAAACTAACAAACGCAATATCACACTGGTCTTGAAGTACATGCTGGATCAATCGGTCAAAGACACGGCGTTTCTGAACAGCGACGTGGAAGTCGAGATTTACATGGAAGTATCATAGGGAGTGGGCGTCAGCGGAGACATGGTATGCAAGCTGATCAAAGTGCTCTACAGATTGCAGCAAGTTGCAAGGCCTTTGCGGCCAAGACGTAGAATCAGTTTAAATTTGTGAAGGGTACATTAAAACGCTTGCTGAAGATGAAGGAGATTAGCGAGGAAAGGTTTATTCGGGATGAGAAGATTGGTCACGACTAGGAGTGCACCTTGCTGCTGATCAAGCAGAGGCGGTACATCGACGACGTTGTGACCGAACTCAACCAAGAGGATGACAAAGTCGTCAACAACTCGTGGGCTGTGAATCTGGAACTGACCAAGAAGCAGTCTACGATCACAAGTGAAGAGTGATAAGAGGCGGAAAGTGAGCTGTACAGTTTGCTGATCAGGTGTATATTGTACATATCAACCTTCTCGCGACTGGATGTGGCCCATGTGGTGTGCTAGCTGTCACGTGTCTTGAAGAACTATGGATTACAGCACTGGAAGACTGCGATCAACGTACTGCGCTACATCAAGTCGACGTCCCAATATGACAGAATCCACCTAATAGGTCTGGGGACAGATCATCAGTGGAAGCGTACACCGACGTGGGTTGGGGGAATAGCATAGGCGATCGTCGTTTTATACCCAGTGTTTACGGTGTTTATGGGAGGTGCACCGGCGACGTTCAAAATCAAGTACCAGCACACCGTTGCGCAGAATTCTGCTGAAGCTGAGTACATGACTCTGAATCTATGCGCGCAAGGGGGTACTCTGGACGCGTGCTCTACTTCAGGACCTGAGGTTTAAGCAAGTGGGGGCGACACCAGTATAGGAATGCAACCAACCAGTGATTACACTGGCAAATAGATTGGACTACCACACGGGAACAAAGCACGTCGGCATTTGCCATCATTTCATCCGCGAGAACGTCGCAGCTCAGAACATTGCGTCGAACTACGCCTCGATGGAAGACCAGTTGGGTAATATGCTGACTAAGACTCTGGGGACCAAGCAGGTTAAATTCCTGCGTCGTAAGTGCGGCGCCTACATCGAGACCACAACACATTGGCGTTGAGTGGGGGTGTTGAATTTTCACCGCCAAGTCTAACCTTTTGGGTGGCGCGTGCAGCGTGGATTTCAGGTCTATAAATACTCAGCGGCGCGCTCCAGGTGCATCCACCAGCGTCAAACATACATCCGGAAACGTGATTGGTCGATTACCCGGGATTTCAGATCTCTGATTGGAGGTGAGATTAACTGTCACGCCAAACACAAGCTTTTGACGCAGTTTGTTCATAGAAGAACATACTAGGACCAAGATGCAGCAGTGCGAGCAGGATCTACGATGAGCTAAGCTGCACTGCGAAATTCGCCTCCAAACCAACAGAGTGAACGAAGCAGCGAGTAGCTAGCAGCTAACGTGTTTGCTAAGAATGAGAGGACTACGAGTTTGGGCTAGCTGAGAGAACAAGTATGAGAAGGGTCAGGGATGAGAAGTGAGAATGAACGATTTATGTCAAACTTGTCGAGTTTAAGCAAAAGGATGTGTGAAGTAATTAAGGAAGTCGAAGTGTCCACAGGTGTCAGCGAGTCAACCTAAGGAAAATCAATGATTCTGGTAGGCCGGGAAAATATATATTAGGAGCAGCAAGGAAAACTGTGAACCAGCACGTCGGACACTAAATAGAATAGCCTTTGATATGCATTTTGGTGGTCTTGAGTCGTCTTTGGACAAATGGCAACAACCCGACGGCGCTAAGCGTCTCATTTTGGCCAAATCGCGCGAATTCTAAGGTTGACTTTGTCCCAGCATGGCTAAACCGAGCATGCCGTCCTGCCGGTGTGCGTCTTGAGATCCTCTTTTGTCCCAAAAGACCAAGCAGTTTGCGCGCTTGAAAGTCACTGGGCCTAACAGGGAGGTCATTTTAGTAGTAGGTGAACTAAAATCATGCGCCAATTTTTTCGTCAGAAACTGTAGTCAGTTCGGAAGAATAAATCCGTAGTTAACCGGGTGGCCACGGTACCCTTCGAAGAGGCACTGAGTCGGGCGTCAGTCGCCGAAATCGCCGATGCAGAAACGAAGCTGCTGCACGAGGAGGCAAGGCCTGCCGCGGTTGCTGCTACTAGGCGGCTTCGTGTACGCAGTGCTCCTGTGCTGGGCCTGCGCCCACTTTGGGTTCCTGGCTGTCGTCCGTGACCGCAGCCCGGAGCTTCCCACCCGGCGCAACTGGGCCAGCAATGTCAGCGCGAGCGAGCAACTGCTGCCCACACAGGAGGAAGTGCAGCGAGTACAGTCAGACCTCGAGCACCAAGGCGCCATTGCAGCCGCAGTGGAGCAGGCAGAGATCCAAGCTCGGACAGTGATGTCGCTGCCCATGGGGGAGAATCGGACGCGCAAGTTGCGGTGCATTGGGTGGCGAGCCACGAAGGACTGCAGTCCGTTTGGCGCGCGAGACCCGTCACGTGACCAGCCGTGCCCGCGGATGATCTACAATTCGAACGCGGGGTACTGCGAGGTGGAGGATGAGGACTCTGGCCAGCGCTTCCGTGTTATACGACGCTATTGCGGCGGCATCAAGCGGGGTGCCCGCTTCCGGTGCGCCGACGCAGTAGCCTTTGTCTCATTCCGAAGCCAAGCACAGAAGGCGGTTGATAATGCGCTGAAGTCGGGATTCACACTGCCAAATCCGACACCCATGGATTTGGAGCGACGGCTGCAGGATGGAATCGTGATGGTGGTGTACCCGAAGCTGGTGGCCAGTGCCTACGCCACGATACGTGCACTGCGGGAACTGCTGGGCTGCGAGCTACCTATTGAGCTTTGGTACCGATCCGCTGAGCTGTACAACTTCCCAGGCCCGCTCGCTCCGCTGTACCAACTGGCCAGTGCGGAAAATGACCAGCAGATCACCTTTCACGACATCACCGACCCTCGAGCCAGCGGCTTTAGCGCTAAAGTGTACGCTGTCTATCACAGCAACTTCGACCGCGTGCTCTTCCTGGACGCAGACAACGCCCCAGTCAAAGACCCGAGCTTCTTGTTCGAGACGGAGATGTTCCAGGACTCGGGTGCAGTCTTCTGGCCGGACTTCTGGCACCCGAACAACACCATCTTCAACATCCAGCCTCAGTCGGCTCTGTGGGAACTGTTGGACATGCCCTTCGTGGATATGTTCGAGCAGGAAAGCGGCCAATTGCTCATTGACCGTCGACGACACGCGGTGCCATTGGAGCTCGTGCACTTCTACGCCTTTCACCAGCCCAATCTGCTGAATAATATGAGGCTCCTATACGGCGACAAGGATCTCTTTCGACTGGCGTGGCTCAAACTCAAGGCTCCCTTCCACATGGTGCAGACACCGCCCGCAGTAGCTGGCAAAGTCATCAACGACAGCTTCTGCGGTATGACAATGGTACAGCACGATCTGGACGGCCAAGTACTCTTCTTACACCGCAACCAGAATAAACTGAGAGGTAAAGCGACCCTTAAAGTGCTACGGGAGACACCCGAGGCCGACGGACTTCCGGATCCGGTTGTGTGGACACACTTGCTGCGTTTCAACGGCTCAAGACGCGCAGACTACGTGATCGAGACGTACACCGCCGAGCCGGAATTCCCGCGCACACAGAACTGTTACGGGCAGCGCCATCTGGATCAGAGTCAGTATTTCAGCGTCCAAAAGGTAGAGGAGCTCAGCTTCGCCGAGTTAGAGGCGCACATGCGTCGATTTGCCGTGGAGGCCGTGCAGCTCGAGCAAGTTGCGACCGGCGGGTCCTGACTTCACGCTGCACGCACTGCTCCAGCTTGGAAGCCTCGGCCACCACCGCGCACGTCCTGGCAGCAACACAACCGGCATCAACAGCCCCTGTACCATCTAGTCTAAGTCACTCCTCTGCTCTAAGGAGTTAAATGCGGAAGCGGCGCCGGCTCTTCGCCATACGTCGTTCCAGAGTCGCCAGTATCACTGCTTGGCATCATGGAGCTCCATAGCGGTCCTAGCGATGCTAATCCAGACTCCCTGGGCGTGCGAGACCAGCGCAAATGTGACCACGCGCTTCTACCCATCGTACTGCCTCGCAACGTGCACGCCAAGGCTTCACGGTCATCACAAGAACCACAAAGTCCCTCAAACGAAGCTGTCGACGCCAGTGAAGAGCAGCGCACCCAGAGCAACTCCAACGAGTGTCAGCCATGGCGCCAGACGCTCGAGCTGCATGTGGTGCGCTTGCTACAACAACTGCACTCCAAGCCGCAGCAATGGAGGCAGCTACTGCTAGCAGCTTCGGAGCCTAGCGCCGACTGTCTGCTGTCTACCGGCACTGGACTCCAAGTGAGCCTCGTGGACGCTGCCAGCGCTTACCGCCGTCTACGACTCGCTAGTGTGGAGCTTGGAGAACAGCTTTATGGACTTGTACGTGCACTGGTACGTCGCAGTGAGCTACGGGGCGTGCTGTCTCGAGAAGCGCAGGCTGTACGATTGGCTTCACTCTACAAGCTGGAGCTGCGCCGTCATGTGACGGCCAGCACCGTGTTGGATCACCTTCGTGCGTCCAACCGTGCTACCTCCAAGCCACTCAAGCTCCTGATAAGAGACAGCAATGGAAGAGAGAAGCACAACAAGAAGCTTCCGAAAGCGCTATCCAGTACACTGGAATCCAATCGAACCGTGCAATTTGACACCTCCAGCGGTCCAGAAGTCCCCGCGACGTCACAGATGACCAAACGCGTCGGGAGTGCTGGAGCGACTGCAGAACGCGTCAAATCAGCCCACGACTTCAAGATGCAGGCACTGGAGAGACTGTTGGATGCGTCGTGGGCCAACAGCGGCGTTAGGCCGACCAACTCACGGGTGTCGGGACCCACAGCCGAGTTGGTTCAGGAGCGCGTCACGGCCTTCTTGTACCACCGCAGTCGTGAGAACTTCCCGCTCTGGCGGGACCTGCCAACGGCTATTTTACCGCTCTCTAGGGAGGACACTGCACGCCAGCTGCGCGCTCTAGTGACCGAGCTGTTGGCCTCTCCGCTCTTCCAAGGACTCAGCATTGAGCAGCTTCTAGAAGTGGCTCGCGCCATGAAGTGGCGGTTCGTGGAATCTGACCAGGAGATCTGCCGTCAAGGCACGGCTATGGACACCTTTATGGTGGTTTTAGATGGCTCAGTGACTTCAGGAGATTCAAGCGACGGCGTTGAGGCGGTGACGGAAGCGCCCAGGTGCTTTGGGGAGATCGGTATGGTCCGCAATGATACGCATTGGCCTCATACACTGCGTGCACGGCCTCCAGTTGGCGTAAAAGCACTCGCACTGTCCAAGAGCGGCTTCGAAGCGCTCTTGCAGCGTTTTTTCAGCGGGAAAGCCGTGCCACCGTCCTTATCAACGGCATTGCACTCCCAGCGACCAATGTCTTCGCCCGCAGGAGCCTCAACACGGTCCCAAGCCGCTTCATTCGCCGCTCACCGCCCGCAGACAGCGTCAGCCAAAGAAGCTAACGTTATACGATGGCATCAAGTCCGGGACAAGAGACTCAGTGAGCATCGCGTGAGTGCTGAGACCGCAACTCTCCAGTCTGCAAGCCAAACTCTCGATCGGAAAAGCAGTGTTGTTTCACCCACGCCGGCAGCTGTGACTAGAGGGTCCTCTGTGCTTGAGACGCGAGCCTCCCCCTTTCAGTACTACCCGTGCTTCCCGTCTACGTCGCTGTCGAGTGCCAAAGATTCCAACAGCTCTACGAGCCCTTTCCAACTCAAATGGATGCAACCGCTGGCTTTTGCCATGGCCGCTACAGATACAGACGAACTGCTACAGGAGTGGGCACCCGCGTTCCCAGCCACTCGTGACCTCGTGGACTTCTTGGCACCATCGAGCTCTCAAGCTGCAGTGTTGCGGCTCTTTGACAAGCCCAATGTGCTACTACGCGAGCACCTCAAGGCCGTGTGTACTCGTCGAGTGTTGTCTGTGGGCTCCAGCAACTACGCGACACCGTCCACAACGCAAGTTTCTGATGGACCGAGGGTCATTCCGTGGGTGGCGAGCGAAGGCACGGAGGAAGTGAGTTTCTCGCAGTTCAGCGAGGCCCGCAAGCGCCTCTACGGCCGTTCCAACAGCATGATCGTTGGCAGTTCTCCGTCTGCGAGTGGAGGGAGGAACCCGCTATCCTTCGCAGCGCTCGCCAAGTTTGCTCACATGCCATTCACTGGCGCGCATTTCGTCGCGGACACCCATTTCTTCGCCAAGCATCAGCGACGTCGACGACACACAAGACACCAAAGCGTCGGTGGCAGCAGTATGCAAGACGCTGAAGTTGATGATGACCCTGCCAGTTGGAGCGGTGAAGATAGCGGGGACGGAGATTGGATTCCAGGTGAGGCAGACGCCGCTGCACCGGAAGCTGAAGACAGCGATGTGGGTGTAGCAGCACCCGAAACACAGTTTACACCAAGCTCCGAGCACCACAAGTCCATTCGCGCTTCTGTTCAAATCCCACGTATCATCCCTGAAGACACGGACGAGCAGGAACCTCAGGAAGGCGAGTCTCCAGAACAAGAGCTTTCTGCTTCCAGTCGACGCAAGTCCGCGCTGGAATCCATGATCGTGGCAACGACAGCGGTTGCGACCGCGCGACGGAGCAAGCTGCTGGACCAGGAGACGGCCAGGCAAGTGCTGGTGCAGAAGCATTTCGCTAACAATGCAGCTTTGAGCGGCACTCGTCGTTCTAGCACCGGTCAAATGGGCAGTGCGTCGACCGAGGTGCCTAGTGCCAGCGCGCCATTGCCACTTCGTGTGGATCTACAGCGTCGCATGGATGCTGTATTGACAGAGCTACACATGACACCCAAGCGTAAGCTGGCGCTTGTCCTCAAGTACACGCACGCCGATTTCTACGATCGCTTCCCGCTGGCCGTACTGCTCTGGGAACAAGCTCTTAGCGCGGTTTTGGCACGGGAACACATGCTACGACTGCTCCGCGATTTTGAGTTACTGGCGAGTGACCCACGACGCCACTTCCGCTCCTTGTCCACACACCGCCTGCGAGAGGAGAAGGAGCGTGACGCGCTGTTTGCCAAGCTCGGGTCGGCTTCGGACGCCTGCAATGCCGCGCTGGAGGAGTTGCAGCGTCGATGCGGAGATTCCGTCTTTCTCCGAGACCGCAACTATCGCGATAAGATGCGGAAGGATTACACCGAACTGCTGTTCGACGTGGAGCAGGAGCGTCTTCGCATCATCTACCGAGGCGTACATCCGTATGTGGCTCCAGCTGCAGGAACTAGTGACAATAACAGCCGAGTAGAAGACCGCAACGGTGAAAACCAACGCCGCACGCTCATGTGCGTACGGGTACCCACTGTGACGAAGATCCCACCGTCGCCTGCAGAGAGCAGAACGCCTTGTGTACCATTGAGTGGCTCCACTGTGAAGCGCCACGAGAATTGGGTCGTCGAGGCCATCCCGTCCAGCAACACAACGAACCAGAGCGACGACTGGGAGCCAGCAGGCCTCCCACCGCTCCAGCCCAATGGATTAACGTCTCTTTCCGTCGCTGGGATGGATGCCACGGCCTCAGGGCCTCGTCATCAGCTCAAGACGTTGCGGGAATCCATCTACAAGCCGATCGACGAACTCCAAAGAGAAGACGCCGCTCAAGCACAAGGAGTCATTGAGAAAGGCAACCCGGCAGGCAGAAGAACGTCGCGAGTGGCGCTGCAGGTACAGCAGCAGCGTCAAGCAGAGTTGCAAGCGCTCACGGAGCAGCTCTACGTCCAGCACGCCGAAGCTATGATCAAGTCACGTATTGCAGACAAGAAAGAGCAAAGTTTGGCTCGAGCAGCCGAGAAGACCTCGATTGTGGGCAGTGCTAGCGCTGTGGAAAGCCACCCAAGACCACTTGGGAAGCGTTCCTCTCTGCCAAGTACACTGGAGTTATACCCCACGCATCGGTGAACCAACGAGGACGGCCAATGGACAATCCGTGATTATTGCGGATGTTCTTAAGGCTCTCGAGGGAACCGCACGTGGCCACCGAAGGGCTCACGAGTCTGAGGCTGGGATGCCACTGCCAGGCGGCCCAGCTGTGTCTCCACAAGCTCAAGGTTGTGTTCATACGCTTCACCACGCCTCGCGAACCAGTCCAAGAAGCGCGTGCTCAACTCCACGTGGTGCTGCAGTTTCTCATACTGCCCCTCTAGATCTGTGAGACGTCTGGCTACCAGTTGGTGCTCCGTCTCGCGAGCTTTCGTAGCCATTTCGTCCGTTAGCTGTGTCAATTGACTCTCCACTTGAACGCGCGGCGCTTTCTCGTCCAGCAAACTCTGAAATCATGAACAGAAACCAGGATTAGTCTGGGAAAAGAAAGTATACACTGAAGTGAGCAGTAGTAGTACGACACCTGGAGGTTTTGCCTCTGCCGCTCCATCTGCTTGGCGAAGGCGCCCGCGCTCGAGTGGAACTTGGCCGATAGCGTCCGTAGTGTTGTATCCCTCGTTGCCGCCGCCAGTTCAAGTTCCTCCAGCGCCCGATGCAATCGTGTGTCTTCTTCTTGGAGCTCACGAACGCGTGGTACAACGTCTCGGTGGTGCTCTTCGAATCGCTGCAGTTCGTTCCAGAGCTCCTCGGTGCTGCGTGAGACGCGGGCTAGCTCATCGTCGTGAGCGACGCACCACTCGTCTTGCTCTTCCAGCAAGCGTTGCAGTGCGTGCTGTCGGGTCTCCAACGCCTCGAATTGGTTCGAGATGCGACTGGCTGTCGGTGCGAAGGCCTGGATTTGAGCCAGCAACCCGTCCAGTCGAGAGCTCTCGGACTGCAATCAGGAGATGGGCGACTGGGGAGGTCAGACACCACTATAGCAGCCATCGGACAGTTCAAATGAACCTCTATGTGGCATCAGCATGGTTGGAAACGAACCTTCTCCATTTTCGAAGACAGTCGACGGTCTAAAGTCTCCAGTCGGTCGTGGAGCACACTCTGGTCCGCCTGGAGGCTGTTAATGGCCGCCACAGTGCAGAAAAGAATCGCATAAAAACCTCGTACACCTCGCTACCAGGGCCCGACTCGCATTCTTACCTATTGACCAACTGAAAGCTGGCTGCCTCGGCGCGCAGCTCGTGTCCTAGCTTTGTCGTGCGTTGCTCGGCTGTCCGGAACCCAGCCTTGAGCTCACTTCTCTCAGCTTTCGCCTGCAATTCGCGCTGCATCTGCGCCAATCGCTGTGCGCAGGAGACCTTCCATTGGCGGTGCTCCACTGCCTGGGCTTCCAGTGCCTGCAGTCGGCCATCTACAGGTGACACGATGGCTTCCAGCGTACGCGAATCATGCTGCTGGGCACGCTGCGCCTCCTCAAGATCGCGCAGTTTCGCGTGCAATTCCTGCAGTCGCGCCGCCTGCGTGTTGAGCACGACCACCAGCAGCTGATAGGGCGCTTCAGCCGCTTGGGCGTTGAAGAGGTCTGCTACCTGCAGCGCGGGTGCAGTGGCTGCGTTGGCGTCATCTTGGGCAGCGACCATTCTCCACGACTCTCGGCTGGATATGTCGAGGTTGATTTAGGGTCGAGAAATCGAGAATTGCCGGTTTCATTGCCTTGAATCCAACCAATGAGGGGTCTGAAACACGTCAATGCACTGCTGTGACCGGAGGCGCCACCTTCGCGTGTGTCTGTCGTGCGCCCATGCGAGTAAGCTGGCGTTGGCTAGCGTCTAACGTGGAACAGCGCAACGGCGCAACGGCGCCGCTCCCCCAGTGTCTTTCAGGAATGCCAGACGCACCATGTGGCCCGTGGTAGCGGTGATGGTTCCTCGCTGTCTATTTAACCTTCAGGTTATGCAACTCCAGAGTATGTCTTGAGCCACTGCCCTGTGGATGGTGGCATCCGCTCGATTGCTGGACCTGGTTGCAGGGACTCGCTTCCGCTGATGATAGCCCTCGCTCACTCCAGTGTCGTGCTACGAGTTTCCGAGCATGCTTACACTCCCGGAAAAGGCGAGCAGTCGTCTCTTTTGCCCCCCGTGCAGCTGGTGCGAACCATCAAGATGGCTGTACTGACCCATTTGGTGATGTCTGAGGACGGGTGGCATTGCCAGAGGGGAAAAAGGTAGACCAGAGGACAGCCATCTGCATCTGCCATCCTCTGCAGCAGCGCCCCCGAAACCGAGTAACGTGGCGGCTTGACAAGCGTCATGCCTCGTGGCCTCCCTAGGCAGCGCCATCTTTTCGTGGTTTCTAGTGACAACGCTTTCTGTTTCGGGTCGCCCACGCCGTCCCGTGTATTAGTGCCGCCGCCACCTCTGGCGCTGACTACGCGCGCCTCGTGGCTGGTATTCATTGTGCCGCGCGTACAAGCACAACGGTAGGCTGGGGGTCGCAATCTCCGTCAGCAAAGTAGTTTCAACTGCGACCGGCCAGCATGATCCATCGAAGGAAGGAAAGGCGAGAAGGCTCGAAAACAACTGGAAGGTGCCAGACAGCCTGGCGACGCGCTCGAGGCCTCGTGACAGCGAGCGCGTATGACTTGACCGCCATGGACAAGGACGTCAGTGCGCAGATGGCAGTTCCGGAACGCACTTGAGCATGGTGGCGACGCGAGCTGACCGGCAGCCGGCCGGCCGGCCAGGCCGCCGTCGCGCACTGAGCAAGCGACCACGGCGGCCGAGTGCGATCCGGAGGTTGGCAGTTGCAGGCAGTGCAGCGCCACCCTCAAACGATGCGGTTCGAGCTCTCTACCACACGCTTTGCTCGGAGACGCGAACAAGTCGAGCTCCAAAAGTGGCTACGCTTTCGCTTTTTTTTTCTTCTTCAAAATTCTGGTGCAAACGTGAGCCGGGAGTGGGACATTTTGATGGAGACAAAGGCGGAATCCAGCCCGTAATAGAGATCCAGCCCACAATAGAGAGATCACGAAGCGCGCCCCCTTTGCGTGGCTGGCAGCGAGACGCGGGCGCCGCAAACGCCTCGTGGCCGCATCCCGCCGGATTTCTCCCGGCCGGCGTCTGGACGCCGCGACTCTCTCTGAGGCTGTCCAGTGCTGCCTCCCTGCTCCATGGCACCAGCCCGAGCTCCTCGAACTAACAAAGCGCGCCTCTGCTGCTGCTGGGCCATTCGCGCGGAGTTTTAGTGGTCGTTTCCACTTTGGCTGGCCATAGAACGGCGGGCCCAGGGACGAAAGGGGCAGCGACGTCCGGTGCAGTTACCAACGGCACTCGCACGCCATCCTCGAGTTTTGTGAGCTACGCATTGCGCCGAGACGCGCCGCCGCGCGCTTCGTCGCACGCGAACTCGTCGCGCCCCGGCGGCGAGCATCGGTGCTTGCCACCGCCGCGGCGTCATGGCGAGCCCGTGGCTTTCTTTGGCCGCCAGTGCGTCGCGCGCCGACCTCCACGATATCACAGGTCCAAACGGCGCATACAAACGTCAAGACACTCGTCGGGAGAAAGGCCAACTTGAAGGACGGAGCTCGCTCTATCTTTCGGGATTATCGCGCGCCGTTTCCACCAATCGGCGGCCCCGATTCGCCAAGCTGGTTCCCCCATCCCTCGCACTTAATCGGAGCGGTTGCCCCGCCCCAACTTTGCCTCAGTCCGCAATTTGCCTGCGAGGTCACGAGTCCTCCGCGCCAGAAGACACCGACGACAGGGCCCGCAATGGCCTCCCCGACCATGCCCGCGCCCGCACCTGCGACTACGACGGCGGCGGACCTGACGACGCTGCAGGTGCAGGTGGCCGAGCTGCGGCTGACTCCGCAGGGCACGTGGCTGTACGTGCTGCAGGTGGCGTGCGGGCGCGCGCGCTGGCAGGTGCTCAAGCGGTACCGCGAGATCCGCGCGCTGTGGGAAGCGCTAGGCGAGAGTCTGACGCAGCCGCGCGATGGCCCGGGCTGCTCGGAGCACTGCCACTTCCTGGCCGGGCTGGAGCAGGACAAGTTCCCCAAGCGCCACCTACTGCACACGCAGCACAAGCTCACGGCGCGCGCGCAGCAGCTGGACGTGTTCTTCCTCAAGCTGGGCATGCGTCTCAACCTGTGCAGCGCACAAGAGCTGGAGAGCTGTCGCCAGCGCGGCTGTCCCGTGCTGGCGCTCGTGAGCGATTTCTTCGAGGCCGACGCGCGCGCCGGCGAGGCCAAAACGCTGGGCATGACGGCACCCTGCCGCAGCGTCTTGCTGCAGCGCCAAAGCAGCGCGCACCAGCAGCACTTCACCACCAAGCGCCGTCGCGCCAGTAGCCTCTCGCGCCGCCTCTCCTTTGGGCTCATCGGCGATCGCGACGACGCCTTTCACACCACGCGGGCCGTCTCCGCCATCGGCTCGTAACGTCTCAGCCGCAGCTGGACAGATCCGACGTGCGAAACCATAGCGCAGTATTTAACCTCCACTGTAAGTAATGACGACCAAGCGAGCGAAAGCTGCGTCTGCATTGCTTCACCCCGCGACCTCCAAGCAGCGTCTCACCGCACGACATTGGACAGTCGATTCGCCTTCTGTAACGCATTCCAAAGCACACGGCACCAAGTCGTGGCAGCCCGCCCGACCTGGTGCTTGCACTTGCTCTAGCTCATGCAGTCTGTTGTTCTGCCTTTCCACCTTACTCAAGCTGCTCCAGCAGTCGGTTCTGCTCGTCCACGACCAGCGCGTCCACAATGTCGTCCAGCAGCTCGCCGTTGAGCATGCGGTCGATGCCGTGCACCGTCACGTTCACGCGGTGGTCGCTCACGCGGCTCTGGGGGAAGTTGTACGTGCGCACGCGCTCCGAGCGATCGCCTGAGCCCACCTGCGAGCTGCGCATATTGTGGCGCTCCGAGTCGCGAGCTTGGCGGATGCTGTCGTACACACGCGCACGCAGGATCTTGAGCGCCTTGGCCTTGTTCTGATGCTGCGAGCGCTCGTCCTGCACGGCCGCCACGATGCCCGTAGGCAGATGCGTGATCCGCACGGCGCTCTCCGTCGTGTTGACGTGCTGGCCGCCGGCGCCTGACGCGCGGTACACGTCGATGCGCAGGTCCTTGGGCTCTAGCTCCACGTCCACCTCCTCCACCTCTGGCAGCACCACCACAGACACGGCGCTCGTGTGGACACGCACATCATTCACAGGCACGCGCTGCACGCGATGCACTCCGCTCTCGAACTTCATGCGCCCGAAGGCGCCACGACCCGTAAGTGAGCATACGCACTCCTTACAGCCGCCCAGATCCGTCTCGGAAATGCTCAGCACTTCGAACTGCCAGCCCTTGGCCAGAGCCACTTTCTGGTACATTTTGAGAATGTCGGCGGCAAAAAGACAAGCTTCGTCCCCGCCAGTGCCCGCGCGGATCTCGAGGATGGAGCTCTTGTCGTCCGCGGCGTCGCGCGGCAGCATGAGGCGCGTCACCTCGGCTTCCAACGCCGTGATCTGCTCCTGCAGCTCGTGGCGCTCGTCCGCCGCCATGTGGCGCAGCTCGGCGGCGTCTGGGTCGTCGCTCTCGACCTCCTCCACCATCATCTCGTCCAGCTCGCGCACCGCCTCCTGCTTGGCGCGCAACTCGCGCACGGCTGTCACCTTGGGCTCCAGCTCGGCCATCTCGATGGACAGGCTCGTGATCTTCTCGGACGAGAAGCTGCCGTCGTTACTGCAGCAACGCAACACAGGCCCCACAGTACGCGTGGAGAAGATCAAGCGCAGCGTGAGTGTCTACCCCATGAAGCGCTTCGCCATGCACAGCTGCAGCCACACGTACTTGGACAGCTCGGCGTTCAACTCGTCATATCGGTGCGACAGTGTGTCCATCTGGCTCAGGATGGCCGCGGGCATCGCGAAGCCGCGGCGCTGCGTCGGCTGCAGCCACGTCCGCCGCAGCAGCGTCCCACGCGCGCCCCGCGTCCCCACGCGTGCCTGCCGCGCCAGTGCGCCGCCCAGTGCGCGCTGCTGCCCGCGCAGCCACTGCATTCCGGTGCTCCCCAGCATGGCCACTTCGCTATTGAGGCGCAGAGTGCTGGTCGACCCTTCATTCGCGCCCGAATGCGATTGGCGGGCTCGGCATTCCTTTTCAGCCAATCCACACGCGCCTCACCCCGAACCTCGCGCGGTGGTTGGCGGAAAAGATCCGCCGAGGGACATAAACCCGGCAAGCCAGCGGGAGAATGCTTCAAGGTCGCCATTCCCCAAAGCGTCCTTTCCGAAGAAGCCCCCGAGCGAACGCAGCGCAGTCGAAGCCGCCGCTATGAGCGACGTCCCCATCCAACTGGGGCACTACCGCCTGGGCAAGACGCTGGGCATCGGCGCCTTTGGCAAGGTCAAGCGTACGTGTCTCTAGCCGCGTCCGCGCGGACGGCAGCTCGCTGTCAGTGACAACGACCGCGAGGCACGTTGCCGCGACTGACTTGTGTGCGACGGCGTGGTCTAGTGGCGGAGCACGAGGTCACGGGCCGCAAAGTGGCCATCAAGATCCTGAACCGCAACAAGATCCGCAGCCTCGACATGAACGAGAAGGTGCGGCGCGAGATCACGCTGCTGCGCCAGATGCGCCACCCGCATCTCATCCGACTGTACGTCCGCTTGTTTGCTGTCTTGGCCGATCTAGCCGTCTGTGCTGGGAAGGAGGGGCTTATGCCGACAAGCCGTGGTTCTGGTGCTTGATACGACAGCTACGAGGTCATTGACACGCCCACGGACATCTTCATGGTGTTGGAATATGTCGCGGGAGGCGAGCTCTTCGACTACATCGTCTCCAAGGGCCGGGTAAGTACTACTTGCAATGCTTCATCCACTTTCCCGGTGTTGAACTGGTGGTAGAGAACGCAAGTCTTCCGATGCCAACTCAAGAGCTATGCTACCTGTCCTGCTTGAGTAGCTGCTGCCAGAAGAAGCTCGACACTTTTTCCACGAGCTCATTTCGGGCGTGGAGTACTGCCACTTCCACCGCATCGTGCATCGCGACCTCAAGCCCGAGAACCTGCTCCTGGACGCGGATAACAACATCAAGATCGCGGACTTTGGGCTCTCCAATAGCATGGACGACGGGGAGTTCCTGCGCACATCCTGCGGCTCGCCCAACTACGCGGCGCCCGAAGTCATCTCCGGCAACCTGTACGCCGGGCCAGAAGTGGACGTCTGGTCCTGCGGCGTCATCCTCTACGCGCTGCTGTGTGGTAGTCTACCCTTTGATGACGAGAGCATCCCGAACCTCTTTAAGAAGATCCGCGGCGGCATGTATTCCTTGCCCAGCCACTTGTCCGAGATGGCACGCGACCTGATCCCACGGATGCTGGTGGTAGACCCCATGAAGCGGATCACGATCGCCGAGATCCGGTATGCTACTGTGTACATGCAGCAATGGTTCTCTTGAAATTGCCACTCACACACTCATGCTCGGTGTTCCGGGTGTGCTCGATGTACAGCCAGCACCCGTGGTTCCTGGCTGACCTCCCGCCGTATCTCCAGCACCCACCAGAAGTTGTGGAGCATGAGGTACGCCAGCTTCTAGTGACGTTTAGACGGTCTTTCTGTCAGGATGAAGGAGTAGTAGGCGGGCCACAAGCGTCGAAGCTAACACAGTTCGTGGACTGGTGTTCACTTTGGTGACTACAGACGTTCAAGATCGACGAAGAGTGTCTGGAGCAGTGTCTGGCGCTCAAACATGCGGCTCCGTTCAGTCGCGAGCAGCTGGAGGAGCTGCTTATGCGACGTGAGAGCCACCCGATGCGAGTGTCGTACGAACTTCTCCTGGACCAAAAGAACGCCAAGATCCGCATTGACGGTGCGGTCTCCCCCACCTAGCTCTCAAGCTCTCTGCTTGCACTCGACTAACCAGTATCACGTGACGCTCCCCATTGACCCACAGAACTCCGCAACGTCCATGCAGTGGACACCAAGCCCAAGACGTTCTCGACGCCCGAGCCCAGCACCTTGCTACTACCGGGGAGAGGCCCGATCCCAATGGCCGCGTCGCCGCTAGTGACGCCATCGCCCAGTCTGATGGACCCGCGTCACTCCGGCAGCCGTGGCATTAACATCCCAAGACAGGCATCACAGCAGACCCAGAGACCGGGGAGTGACGACGGTGGCCTCGGAGGACATGCTGGCGGCTCCACCATGCCCACCCCCAAGCGTCGACGCTGGTACTTGGGCATCCAATCGAAGAAAGAGCCAGCACACGTCATGTCGGAAGTGTACAAGGCGCTGCTAGTGCTGCACTTTGAGTGGAAAGTAGTGGCTCCCTACCGCGTCAAGTGTCGCTGGCATCCCCC
The DNA here is from genome assembly GCA_023338225.1 of Halophytophthora batemanensis. Classification (NCBI taxonomy): domain Eukaryota; phylum Oomycota; class Peronosporomycetes; order Peronosporales; family Peronosporaceae; genus Halophytophthora; species Halophytophthora batemanensis. The sequence continues at coordinate 20,672 of JAADYK010000365.1, forward strand.
AGTCTTTGACCCGAGCGCTGACGACGAGAGTAACCAAGCCATGGCTCCAGAGGCGGCCAGGCTGCACCAGCAGTTCCAAGCCGCGTCACGTATCAAGATCGGGCTGCAGCTCTACAAGGTTCAGCAGCACATTTACCTGCTGGACTTCCAGCGACTGGATGGCAACGCCTTCACGTACATGAACCTATGCGCACGCATCATCACGGAGCTCAAGACGCTCTCGGGCATCCGACCGGTTGCTAGCGGCCACGACCCGCGCTTTGGGGCAGAGCACGGTGGGGGACTTGGCGGTCCACCGGCGCAACAAGCCTCTCTCCACTTGTACCCGAACAATCCGTAGCGTCTTCAATGACGGTGTCAACGGAGCTGTAGTCGAGATGGACACCTCCATAGCGAACGATCCAGTCTCTTGCTCGCTGGCAGTGCCAACCAGACACTGGGCCACGTCAGTCCCCTCCTTAGTATATATGAACGCTCTCTCCACTTGCAGCCACGTGGCTGTCTGTGGAGAAGCCCCTCGTCCTCGACGGCATCGTCTCAACTCTCCTTACTCCCCTGTTGGATCCCAATCGCCCCCACTCAGTCGTCCAGCAGGTTATATCCCGACGTCTTACGCCGCTTGCGTCCCGATGCGGTGGTCCGCGTGGGTGTGCTGCTGTTACTGCTGCTACCATTTGTCGTGCTGGTGCCCGAAGGCGATGCCAATGCTGCAGCCCTTGCTGAGTTCGTGGCGCGGTGCGTTCCTGGAGGGCAAAGCCGCTCGTCCTGCGCGTCCATCCAGAGCACTTCGTCGTCTATACGGATCTGCACCAGCAGCGAGTTGGTCGTGGCCAGCACCGTCGCGTCCCGCCACTCCAGTCGTCGCTTGCCAGGTCTGGAAGTCCCCACTTGCACCGCATCGTTCACTCGGAAGCGCCGCCAATCGCGCACTTTAGAGTGCAACGGCATGAGTCTGGGCGACGAGCGCGGCAGCCACTCGTCCCATTTGACGCTCCAGCCGCGGTAGTGGATCTTTACGCGTGAAGCGGCCAGCTCCACCACGCGAGCTTCATACCACTTACTGTCCGTGTCCAGAGCGTCCACCAACTGCCCGAGCTTGAGGTCTTCGCGCCACTCTCGCGACATTGACGACAACTGCGTCAAATCATGCATGGATCCATTGCCACTGCGATGGCCACCTTGCTCTAACGCAGTCGGATACACGTCGATGGCCAGGTCGTCCGGTGCGGCGCGTGGGATCCCGGCGGCGCTGGCCGTCGTGACTTCGCGACAGACCTCCCAGTCGAAGCCAAACTCGAGTGCCAAGGCGCGCCACACACGCTCGCTCACCACTCGGTAGTCCTCGCCCTCCACGAGCCCCGGATGCAGCACGGAGCGGTCGCAGCAACGGCAGCTTCGCGTGGCATCCACGATGTCGTCGTTCTGGATGCGCGTGTCGCCAGGCCCGCCCGCCGCGCCCACGTACTCGGGCGGAGCTGTCACCTCGCCACGCACCACGGCGCGCTGCCACCAGTCCGAGGACACCAGGAACCACTTGTCGCCCATCTGCAGTTGCCGCGCCATCACTAGCGTCTCGGCTTCCCTTTGGATCGCGCGGACCCAGATTCGTCCTCCAGAGGCAATCTACCACTGAGTTGCCATCATTTTGTTGCAACTCGCCCTCGATGATTCACCCGAATCAAGGCCAGCATTGGCCAATCACAGGTAAGATGGGATCGAGTCTATCAGCTACTCGTGATACCAAAGAAGCCCCGAGTTGCCGCGTTGTTGAAGCTCTCGAGGGGACTGCTACGCGCTCAAGAAGTCCAAGCTGGTAGCGAAGTACCACCCGATATCGCAGAAA
>JAADYK010000366.1:0-22411 GCA_023338225.1 Halophytophthora batemanensis
AGACCCGACGGGCGTGTGGAGCCAACAGAGCGTGCTGGGCCTGGACAGCGCCCAGATGACACACAACAGCTACGACGGCACCCTGTTGGCTCTGATAGGCCGCGACGGAGACCTTCAGCCAGTGCTTCACGCCGTGGCGCTGGTACCTGAAGCCTCCGACACACATTGCGACTGGTTCCTGACCAAACTGGAAGCTCACGGCTTCCCGTTGCGACGCTTTCCCATAGTGGCTGGCGGTTCTGGTTCATTATCAGCCGCTTGTGGGCGCCTCAAGCTGCCACACGTGATGCAATGCACTCGACAAGTTCTTCGCGACCTCCGTGAAGCACAGGGTGGCTCACTTTCCTCAGAGGAAGAGGCGCTAGTGTGGCGCGCTCAATGTGCCGAGGCTGAGAGCGAGCACCTGGCTGCTGTCGCGCAGTTGGCGCGTCAGAATGCGGACATGGCACGGCGTCTACGCTTACTGGAACCTGCACGCTGGGCACTCTACCCATACGTGGCCATGCGCAAGATGTACGGCTGGCAGACGTCGCTCTTGGAGGAGCTGAAGTTGGGTCAAAGCCTCGGGTTGGCGCCACCCACGAGCCAACTGCCGTATGAGTGCTTGAAGGCGCTGTCCCTCGTGGCCATGCAAGCCGCTTTCCAGCGTCACGAGCGAGCCACACAATGGGAACGCGAGCGTCGGGTCGTGACGCCTGCAGCTGAGAGACTCATGCAGGAACAATTGGCTCGCGTGCCGCTCTACTCGGTCTGTATGAGCTCGGCCAATCTGGCCTTCGTCTGGAACGCACACAAGTCTCAGATCCGCCAGCGACGAGTGGATCTCCAGCATCGCACATGTACATGTACGCGTCGACTACAATGGGGGATCCCGTGCCGTCACCTCCTAGCGGCGCTGCAGAAGCTGGGCGCTTTGGCTCAAGCTCCAGACTTTTTTGACGAGTGCTACCTCGTACGTAACTACGTGTCGTCCTTCAAGGGCCGATCACTTGAACTGCCGGTGGAGGAAACTGTGATGCGCGACACGACCATCCTCCCGCCACGACTGCTTCACAAGCATCGTAGTATCCCCAAAGGCGGAGCGGCAGACGGACAGAACTCCAAGAAGAAGAGGAAGCGCCGTGTACGCACGCGGCCAGTGCACGAGCGGAAGCGCGGCATGTACAAGTGTCGGCGCTGCCATCGCGCGGAAGGCCACAACAAGGGCACATGCCCATATCCACCAGCGTGAGCCTAGCTCGCGGTGGACACTAGGAGACAACCACTTGAATACGCTTCTGGTACTACAGACGGACGGACTGTCAAAGTACGTTGCTCAAAGCTCTTGGAGACTGAAAGAAGAGAAACAGGTGTGGGATGAACGCTACGTTGATGCATTTGACTCGTTGGTCGGGGTTAAATAGGACAGACTGGAGGCTGCGCTTCATGCGCTGGCTTCGGCGTTGGCACTAGCGTCTGTGTTGGCGTCAGCTTCAGCGTTCGGGTTGAGCTTGGCGTGGTGCACGCAGTAGTAGCCGTACTTGAGGTACGAGCGGCGGCTGCAGCCCTCCAGCTTGCAGCGGTTGCCGCCGCCGTGAGCCCAGCAGAGGCCGCCCTGGGTCGACACCTTGGTGCACTCGGGGACGTCACAGATACGACCGCCGCCGTGCGACCAGCAGTGGCCGTAGCGCTTGGCCTTGCGCGTGCAGCCTGGCTCGGTGCACGTCTTGTAGCCGCCGTGCTGGAAGCAGTGCTGGTAAAGCTTCGCGCGCTTGGTGCAGCCAGGGGTGATACAGCGTGAACCGCCACCGTGACGCACGCAGCAGCCACGAGAGACGGCCAGGTTCTTGCAGCCAGCCACACGGCAGGGTGGCGTGTGCGTCTTACGCACGCGGGTCTTGCCGGCCTGAGTCGTGGACGCCGTCGACGCCACGGACGACGTCGTGGAACGCGCGTCGTCGCCGTCTTCGCTGGAGCACGAGGACATGCTGGACGAGTTGGAGTTGGAGCTGCTGTTGCTGGAGCCAGATTCGGTGCTGGAGGCGACGTGGATGTCGGCGCCGCTGATGCAGAGCGCGGCCAGTGACAGCGTGGGCAGCTCGGCCATCTTGTCGCCGTAGCAGCGCAGGTTACTGCGGCGCTTCTCGCGAGGAGTGATACTGGCGCCCAGGAAGCGCTGGGACGCCGTGAGCGACGGGAAGCCAGCACGCTCGGGGCTATGGACGACCGGCGAGAGACTACGGAAGAGCGCCATAGGTTGCATGGCAGCCGTGGGGCGGGCCACCGCCATGCCGTAAGCCGAACTGGAGACGGTACGGCGGCGCTGCACAGCCTTGGAAGCTGGGTTGAGGAGGAAGGCGATGTCCGCCTTGCAGTGCTGCATGGTGTTGAGGTCGAAAAGTCAGGGCTCCAAGCCGAAGAGGAGGGGACTGCTCTGTGAGAAGCAGATTCGGGAATGAGGAGAGTCGAAACGCACCCGCAGACGAACGCCGGCAGAGACCAAGCACCAAGGCCTCGGTTCTGGGCACATAGGAGGCGCAAGGCAATGCGACGGTCGTCACGGACACGCAGCCAAGTTCAGCTCGAGCGCGACCGGAAGAACAAAGATCCAGCCACCTGAGCGAACTGTCGTATGCCTCCGGCGCGTGTGACGCCGGATGGCTGCCGCGCCATCACGCGATGCCAGCAAGCGCTGGCGCTGGAGGGCTGGGCTCCAGGGTGTGCAATCGACCGCCAAGGACACTGCCAGCAGAGACCGCTGCCCCGCTGCCAGCGGGCGCGTTTTTGTCGGCTCGACACGCTCGCTCGCATGCAGCACGGCTTTAGTTTCTGCGGGTCCAGTGTTAATCCGTTGGGCCATAGATGCAGGGGCAGACGGAGTCGGCGTCAACGCCACGCACGACTTGATCGCCCCGGACGCTTCTCCAAGCGGTGCGCGTGAGAGCATCCGGACTATTCCGGGGGCGTGCGCCGTGCGCACGTGCAGCGTGGCGTCCCAGCCTCCAGCCGGTGACCGTCCTCCCGGCTCTGGCGGATTCGTTCCGCTTGGGTGCGAGATTCATGCCTGCGACTGGTGCACCGCGCTGCTTGGTGGCGACAGACACTTTGCTTACTCGCCGTCTCGCTGCGTGTCTAGCGTGAGATGAAGGCCTGGAGCGTGCACGTGCAAGGCTGCAACCGCTTGCTTGAGCTGATAATGTTGTCTAGCCTACGGTTGTGGATTGTCGGGGATAAGAGATGTTCGCCTTGCGGAGAGCTACACCGTGTGTACAAGGATGCAGTCGGGTTCGGAAGTGAAGATTGGCTGCTTGGAGAAGTACCGAATTCTCGCAGATGTGTCGATCAAGCTGGAGCTTGGCGGTGCTTGGCGGGGCCTGACGGAGCCTGGTGGAGCCTGGTGGAGCTGGATCGGTGTGTATAGCTCAAGTAGTGTCTTCTCTCGTCTAGCTCGCGGCTACACGCGCCAAGGTGAGATAAATGCTGTCTAAGTGTGTGCATCACTGCTGAGAGCAAAGTTTGTAGACCATTCTGGGCCCACAGTGCGAAGTGGATAACCGTAAGCCGGACAATTGACCGCTGTTCCCGGTGGTAAGGTGGTCAAAACCCCTGAAGACCAGGCACGTGCGTCGCCTTTAACGCCATGCTGGCAGGTCGCGTGCTCATGTTGGCCGACGGCCGCCACGCGCTGCTCATCCGCCAGAGCTCTGCGATACCCGCGCATAGACTCGAGGGGCCGCATAATCGTTTACTCGCCAGGTTCGTCCTGATCCGCTTGTTGCTGTCGGTCGCCTGGCTCGGCGCCAAACTTCAGCTTTGCCAGTGCACTTCCGCCCGGCGTTTTGCTTCAGATTTGAGGTTGGTCGTTCCATGGCGCACCGACGCAATTGTTGAGTGAGTGGCGTGCTCGGCCGAGAACTGGGTCTTGACGTGACTGCTTGGCGACGCACAGCCGCCCACGCACCAAGACGCATGGTGTTGGGCGTGCCGACGGGTTCCACGCGCCCACCAAGTTCGGATTCACGCCAGACACGCACCTACCGGACTCAGCAGGAAATTGCTGGGCTCCGGGTGCACAGGTTGCTACGGGCTAGACCTGCCTCTACTGGCGCTGCATCCCCACAGTCGTCCTGGTCGCAGCGTGCTTGTCTTTCCTCCGGCGTCCGAGAAAGCGCCTCCTTCGCCTTCGCGGTGCTTGTCAATCGGGATCTCCGATTCGACGCCACCCCACCGCGAACCTGGCGCCACATGGATGTCTATGCGTCCGCTGCGCAGCCAGGTTACATCACGCAGCTTGGCATAGACACCATCCATTTCCGGCTGGTTAGCGGGCTGCGAGCATTGCACCATGCTGACCACGCCAGTAGAAATGCACCGCGGCGCCAGAAGGTGCTAGTACAGCGGCTCGCAAACCTAGGGCCACGAGCACTGCAGGCGCCGTGTACTCATGCGAAGCGTGTACAGGATCGCCGCCCACTGGGCGAGATGCCATGGCAGCGGCACCTACTTGAAGTACTACCGCCTTGCACACAATGCACAGCCGTCCACCGGAGAAACGATTCGATGAACACAAGTCAGGCGGAGTACAGACCTCGACCGCGGGTACGCAGACCAATGGCACTCGTCCAACACAGCACGAGCGCCATGCAGACTGCGTGCCTTTCACACGCAGGCTTCCGACCTTTGCTGCCATTGTGCCTTTGCTGCCATTGTGCCTTTGCTGCCATTATGCCTTTGCTGCCGTCGGGACCCGCCTCGGCCTCTCCTGGCCTTTGCTTCAGAGCTGCCAACAGACCAAAAGAGTAGAGGACCACCCAGCCAGTCTCGTATATTCGGCCAAAGACAAGGGCCGGAGCAAGACACGCGTTTGGACTGGTTTTGGCCCTGGAGATTCCTTTGGTCTCTCGCTTTGGCTGCAAGAAATGCAGGCAAGGCGAAAGAACAACGCAGACGACACTGCAGCTCTGATGTCACGACCCATGTGAGGCTTGCAGGCTCCTCGGGGGTTCGCGGGGCGAGGCTCGGGCACTGTCAGCTCCTGCTGCAGTGCCGCCTTCGCGCCGAAAGACAAGCGCGAGCATGACGATGCAGCCGCACAACAAAGCGCGACATCGCTTGTGTTGCCTGTCGAGAACCCTGGCGTGACTGCGCTCGGTCCAAGACCAGTTGTCACCACGTCGGTCGCTCCGTGACTGGAGGCGTGTGCGACTCGGAATAGACACGATCTGTCGTATTGGTGTCCTGGTGGCAGCGAACTCGGCACGGCTTCCACCAGCAGGTTTGGCAGCGCGAGCGAGCCCAAGCCAGCACTGGGAGACGAGGTTCTTCCCAGAAGGGAGTGCTGGGCCCACGAAGCTATCAAGATGTAGCTTGGAGCACTGGGAAGGCTAGCGAGTGAAGTCAAACCGGAAAAGTCCAGTCGCTCGAATCGACAGTCGTGGGGAATTGCGGGTTAGCACTTGAGCTTGCTGAAGGAACCCAATTGAGCAGTCTTTGCGATACGACAGATAGGTTCCTCGAACTTGAGCGTGCACTGCTGCGTCGCTAGCCTCCTGTTGCTTCGATACGACGCCACAGCGTGACGACACCACGGTCTTCTTAGGGGCCGGAGGAAGGCTCGGTTCTCGCGTGTGCTCTCAAACCACCTGGCAGGAGTTGAGCAAGAAGCGCAGCCCATCCTGGGGCGAAACCAATCAACACGCACTGATCGCCAATCTGAGCTCAAGCCATGCCGCCGGATAGTGATGGCAGTGCCTCCACCTGGCGGAATCCACCACAAGTCGGACTCGCCATAGCCACTGCATGTCTATGCGGTGAGAGCATGACTGCTTTGTGCTGAGACGAGCGGACGAGATGGTGTGCTTAGACGTCTGGGCTGCACCTAAGCTTTCTTCGTGACGTTGATCTGGCTGCGTGTTGCTTGCTGCCCCAACACACGCAGCGACTGTCTCGGTTGAGGCCAGCTCAAGTGGCAAGTTCGAGAGCTCTGATGTCTACTGCAGTGGGAAGATTTTCTCCAGCAGGGAGAGTACCACATGCATTAGTCAGACCTCCGACCCTACAGATCGTTGAGCCAATGCTCTAGTCTCCGCGGTTTGTTTAGCATTCGGGTGGCCCTCCTCCTCACTGTCCTGAATGTTCTGGAAGCTCCGAATTGGAGCAACTGCTGAATCCGACGGCCCTGCGCTCTTCGAGCGAACACCATGCCCGCCAACAAAACGACGCCCCAACTCCGCAGCTTTTCCCCCATCAAAGCTCCGAGTCCAAGCAGGTGCCGACGCCAATCGACTGCGCTCCGAGTGATCAGCATAAATCCAAGGCAGTTTGCCTACGAAACCTCACCGTTCTATTATAGCTGCTGTGTTGCACTCCTGCTAGCCCTCGGCAAAGGCTGGTCCCTCGTCACAATCTACACCTCACCACTGCCAGGCCCCGAGGGTACCTGTTCTTGATATCCGTTGAGCCAGTGTCAGACGTAGATGCCCGCAATATGGTGACGGTCCCAGCTGATCTGGCTCACCCTGGGAGGGGTACGGAGGCGGTGTTGCCTGCTCAGTAGCTCAGCAAGTTTCAATGCCACCGAACCCGAGCGAGACCACCAGCTCTTGGGTCTGGAGTCAACCAGACAGTGGTGGGGTCTCGCTATTGGGATGCACCGTTGCACGACACCAAAGAGAACTGCAGCCCAAGGGAGGATCATTGAAATAGCTTCCGCCGAGTTAGCACTTCAACGCATTCGGCATATTGCAGTATTGCCCACTAGCATCCTCCTGGTTGGTATCGAGAATATACTCTGCTACTACCACGAGGTACCAGAGTACCGTCCTGGTCCTAGATGGTATGGCGTTTTCTGTTTCGGGTCGATGTGTGAGCAAACTCGCGCGCAACTAGCAAACGCGGAGAAGGCATCGACGGCCACCCGGACCCCAGGAACCCGAGTGGGCAAGTGCTTGCTCTTCAGGTAGATGCTGCGCGCGGCGTTCACTTCGTGGTCGAGCGTCAGGCTGTAGTGCGAGCACGAGAATATTTCTCGCTGGTGAGGCTGCGGTTGGTTCTCCCGCAGCACGAGTATGTCTCCATCGTGTAGTGCTCTTCCCACTGGAACCACGGCTTGTCCTTGGTCCGCCTAGAGCGAGCGGGGCACTCGTGGTTTTGAGCGGCCGGAATCCATAGCTTCCCTGCACGCTGATCGATCGACCACTCCCACCACACCAGTTCGGTCTCTCATCGAGAAACGGCCTTAGGGAATGAATGAGGAAAGGTGTCATGCGCTCTGTAGTAGACAAGTAGTCTTGAGTCTGAGGTAGGAAAAGAAAAGACTGAGTATTTGAAAGGAAGAGTTTGCTCCCTCGCCTGGCGCTAGCTAGAGATGCAGTAGGTAGATGTTAGGAATAGCGCTAGGACTGGGAGGATGTAGCTGCGATCGTCCACGCCCGCTGCTGTCGCGCCATATTGTGATTGGCATAGAAACTGGTTGGCCGATCCTGGCGTTGATGTCGGTGGATAATGGAGGGTGAACGTTAAAAAGGTGATGGCATCTCGTGAGAATTCGGTGGTAGATTGGAAACAGCCGAGCGGTAAATGAAGCTCAATCGTAATGCTGCCCCCTACACTGTACGCCTACTGTCTCCCAGCCGGCTATGTGTCGAGTTGGGTAAGCAGCGCAACACCGCGTCGGATCCAGTGTTTCTGACGGTGCTGTGGGGCCATGGGCAGACGCACTGACATGACAAAGTTGGTGGAGTGGCCCGTGGTGGACAGCGTGCCTTGGCGCTTGGAGGTCTTGTAGACTGGACAGAGATAGACGTGCGCTGTACCCTTGGGGTCCGAGTCTCGAATGGGTTCGATCTGGTCGCGGGCCTTGGGCAGTAAATGCAGCACTGGCAGCGGCACGTAGAGCTCTCTCGCACGGGATTCGGCCAGTGCGTGCGCATCAGCGTCCCAGCGCGCACCCTCTAGGAAGAGGCCGTCCACGAACGCGCCGTCCTCTGCTGGCTGCATGAGTTCAGCGACCGGAGTGGGCACCACACTCATGTCGTAGCCCACCTGGTCAATCGGCAGCTTGTGTTTGCGTGCATAGTTCTGCTGCGTGCCCGTGATAAAGGCCTGCGTGAAGAAGAAGCCCGAGATCCAGAAGACGGCAGGTGCCGCGCCGCGGTCCATCCAGCTCTGCAGGAACTGCAGTCGCGCCAGAAAGTCCGTGACCCAGCTTCCCAACGGCTTGAGCGACGGATAAGCGGCCGCTGACCAGCTCGCAGGCACTTGGCCATTCACCATGCTGTTTCCCATGGCCTCCAACTCGGCCGAGAGCACCACAAGTCCCTTAAGCGCTTTCTGGATCTCCACCAGCGATGTGTGCAGCAATCCTAGCAGTCGGTTAAAGCGCCCCAGTTCCTGCGTGAGCACCGTGTTCATGGACTCGGCATAGGCCACAGGGAAGGCCAGCTCCGCCTTTTCCAGATCAAAGAGTGCTGGTAATCGCGCCGCGATCTCACGCGCCGTCTCCTCCAGAATCTCGTCCCAGGACTTGACCACGCCACCACCTCCACTCGCAGCACCCCTCGGCTGCAGTGACAGCGCTGACTCGAGCAACAGATTCGTCTCAGCGATGGCTGTGGAGATGTTGGCATTGTCATGCAGACCAAAGACCTCCGGACCCTCGTTCATGGGCAACTGGTCGATGTAAGCCACAAAAGTGGCCACTGTTCCGTCCGCCGTGGGTGCGTAATACGTACCCGAAGGCGAGAAGACATACGCGTCCGAGAGGATCTCGGGCGTGTAAAAGTCCGAGAGCAGCGTGACGAGACAACGGCGATCCTTATCGTCCGTGACGCGGCCGCCGTAGTTGCATTCACCCGCGAGATAGGCCAGTGCCTCGTACGGGATCGGGTCCGAGGGTTGCAGATCGTCCAGCGAGATCTTGAGCTGGTCCTTGGAGATGGCCAGATCGGAGGACGAGAAGACGTAGCTGATGTTCCAGCCCAGTGGCCCGAACTTGGTGCGCTCGCGCACGACAGCGTGGAAGAAGCATAGACCAAAGAGTAACTTCTTGAACTCACGCGGTCGGCGACAGCTACTCACCCACTGTTCATCGATGGTGAGGTAGGAGCCCTTGAGATTCGCACGCATGCCCTTGGGCGGCTCGTTGGTCATCTTGACGCCGTGCTGCAGGATGTAGGACGGGAAGGCCGCCGTGGGTTCGCTCGTGAGCCAGAGTCGGAAGCTCGCGTGCACGCGGTCGGGCGTGATCTCCTCGCACAGTTTCTCCAGTGTGGGCAACCAGCTCACGCACAGATGGCAGTTCTGTAGACACACCCATGTCCCGTTGTCCACGGCCTCGGCGATGGCATTCTCGGCCAGTGGGCCTTGGCCCTGGCCAAGCGAGATGGCCACAAACTTCTTGTGGAAGCCCAGCTCGGCCGCCAGCTTGAGTAGCTCCGACATGGGATCTGCACCTGGCGTGAGGACGAAGATGAGCGGCGTGGAGCAGTTCGAGTCGTCGTAACCCGCCTTCAGATCGAACGGCTGCGGCTCGATGAAGCGCTGGCCCATCTCGGTGGCCACGAACCGCATCACGGCTGGCACTACCTTGTCTGGCCGCAGACAGCGCAGGACGATGAGACGTTGGAAGAGGTCCAGCGCCACCACGGACGAGATGTTGGTCAACGTTTCGGCCGGGTCCGTCGAGTTGTACGCCGCCTCCCACAGCGGCAGCTCCAGCGTGAACGTGTCGCTAAACGCGCCCATGGACGGTAGCGCATCCAGTCCGAGCACGTTGGACCACGTCTTGTCTGTTAGCCAACCCTCCGAGCCCTCCGGCTTGGGTTTCTGTAGGTCCATTACCGTGCTGCCAGTCAAGAAGTAGCGCAGTTCAGCAGCGTCGATGCTGCCACTCCCCACGAGCACCTTGACAGCTAGCAGGAAGGCAAAGAGCAGCTTGTCTTTCTCGAAGAGCGAGCGACACACGTTCTGGTACAAAATGTACGTAAAGGTCTCGTTGAGGTTGTCCAGCCGCGTGGCCAGCACCGACGAACTCTCTGCACGGCTGATGGAGAAGACGAACAGGTTGATGAACCACTCGAGCGCGTACTGGTACATGGGGTCGATGACCGTGAGATCAGCGATACAGAAGAAGAGCTGCGACGCGCGGAAGGCCACGGGCTGGTAGCCCTGGCGCTTCTCGGCGATCATCTGCTGCGTCACGGCGGCCTCGCGCACCTTCTCCTCAATCTTGTTGGCCGTGATCTTGGACGCGCCCAGCGTCTCGATCAGCCGCTCGTCGTCCAAAATGTTACCCTCTGCCGTCTGCAACAGGTACAGGATCTGGTCCTCGATCTCCTTGAGCGTCTTCTTGTTGGCCGCGTCTTCCAGCACGAGCTTCTCTCGCTGCTGCTCCAGCACGGGTTCTTCTTTGGCCACCACAATACCCAGCATCTGGTCCTGGAGACCTTCCTCTGTGGCCATAAAGTTGAGCAGGTTGACCTTCACACACGTCTCCGGCGGGTAGTGCGGGTTGCGCAGCTTCGTGGTCATGTAGAGTCGGAAGTTGGCGTCGTACTCGATAGTATTGTCACCCAATCGGATAGTGGCCACACCGCCAGTCTTGACGATCTGCTTGAGCAGGATAGGCTCCAGCATTGGGTCGATCTCCTCGGGCATGTTCTCGATCAGCACAGCCGCACCAATCATGATGGAGTTCTCCAGCATGCGCACAAAGCCCGCTTGCGACTGCTTGGCCACCTTGAGGTTGTTGCTCTCCTTCATGTTCTTCACCCAGCGGTTGGCTTGGCCCTGCGGGTCGATCATCAGTGGCCACCGGTTGCTTCGCTGTAGCATGATGGCATTGTCGATCGAAAACGAGTCGTTGGGCAGCTTCGCGATGGTCCACGCGCGGATCTGCACGGCTTCGCCCAGGGTCTCGGTCAATGTGAACACCTTCGAGCAAGTGATGGTCTGCTTGGTGAGTTCTGTGCACCATTGCGACACGGCACGGTCACGATAGACACTCGTGAAAGCGCCCAGATAGGCGATCACGCCTGAAGCCAGCATGATGTCGCCCACCACATTGTCGTACACGACCTGCAATTCGGCCGACATGTCGCTCCAGCGTGCCTTCTCACCACCCAAGCCACCGATAAGTTGTGTGGCACGCGTAAGCTTCTTGGAACAATCGTCGACCTGGAACTGCAGGTCCTCCTTCTTCTGATAAGCAGCCGCCAGATCCGCCTCCAGCTTCGCCACCTTGTCCAGCACAATCTGCAGCGCGTCCTGCTTGACCTTGAGCTCTTTCTGTGCCGTCTCCAGCGCCAGCGTGGCGGCTTTCAGCGCCTCGCGCTTGGGAGCCACCACCTTGGCCACGCGGTCGTAGACCACCATGGCGTGCACCCAACTGCAGAGCCCTGAGGCCGCCACGGAAGCCTTGCGGATCTTGTCGGCCTGGAAGTCTGGATTGGCTGCGTACGGCCGCACCTTGTCCATGGCCTCCGGTGGGATATTGTCCTTGTCGTACTCGAGCAGGTTTTGCAGAAACCGCGTGTCTCCCAGCAGCGATTTCTGTGCTGGACCCCAGTAGTCGTCCACCTTCTTGTTGCCACCCGCAGGATCCTTGACCTTGACGGGCGCGACGCGCATCATGATGCAGACGGCCTCCATCACCAGCTTGACACCGTCCGGGGGTTTCTTCATGGCCTTGATTTCCGTGATATCTCCTTTGGTGAGCGTTTGCAGTGCCTTCACGGCGCTCTCCAGTGCTGGGATGGCCTCAGCCAGCTCAGCTTCGCAGCTCTCTTTGATGGCATTAGCCTCGGCGGCCTGCTCGTTACAGAGCTTTTCCTCGGCCCCCACCACGTCCTTGGTGGCATTGGCCTCCTTCTGCTCGCGCGAGATGGTCTCCAACAGCGCGTCTGTCTCGATGGTGGCCACTTTGAGAAGTGGCTGGAGTGCCTCCAGCTCCACCTGCATCTTCTCCACCTGCTGCGCTGTTTCCATGAGCTTTGTGAGTCCGTTGTCGTAGCGCTGCTTCATGGTCATGACCTCCACGCGCTTGTTGTTTAGCAGCTTCTTGAACGTGTTGAGCAGCTCCAGATACGACGTGGGAGTCACATAGTAAAATCTGCGCATGGACTGCAGAAAGTCCCGCGTAAGAGCACTCACACTCTCCTGCATAGCCACACACACGTCAACGATCCCGACCTTGACGTCAGCAGGCAGTTCAATATCCACCAGGAAGTAGTCAGCTACAGACCGCAGAGCTTCGTCGGGCCACTCGGTGAACCAGTCGATGGTGCAACAGTTGACGAGCGACGGGAACATGCGCAGTCGACGACGGAACGCTTCGCCGATGGGTGAAAGCGCCAACACCACGTGCAGATTGGTACGACAGCGACCCACGAAGAAGTTGTAAAGCTCGGCGCTATTACCAGCGTTGACACCCGCCGCGGTGGCCGCCGGCTCGAGAGCCTCGTTCATCTGAATGAGCTCGTCGTTGGCCCAGAGATTGGCCACCTCGCCAGTGTTGAGCAGACCATTGATATCCTCGAGATAGGCCTCCTCTACGATCTGCGTGTCTGAGAAGAGGAAGACCGTAGGTTGGTTGTTCAGACCGCTGAGCTGCAGCACCTTCTTGATGTCGTTGCGCCACTCCACACGCGAGTACGACTTGGAGATCTCGATCTGGAAGAGCTTGTACTCGGCCATAAAGACCGCCAGCGTCGTGAGACTCTTGCGGCCGCTTCCACCTACGCCCACGAGCAAGGCGTTGCCCAACGGCTGATGAATCACACGCGAAATGCGCGCCACGTGCTCGATGGCGTTCTGGAAGAGCACCAGTCGCATGGGTGCCGCGCTCATGTTGTTATAGTCCTCCAGGAACACCTGCATGGCCGACTGGAGCGCCTCGCGGTCGCGCAACTCAGTGTAGTTCTTGCTACCGGCTTTCCCTTCCCCCGCGCCGCCGAAGTTACCGTAAATGAGCGTTGCGTTGGGTCCACGCACGCTTTCTGAAGCGTATTCCATCTCGAAATGCAGCGACACTGTCTTGGACAGCGTCTGGGCGAACCACGCGCGGTCCTTGTCATCAATGAGTCGGTCGGAGAAGACCCGCAGGCATTCGTGGCTCCAGAGTCGCACAAAGTCCTTGCCCTCCTTCACCGTGTCGGCGGTGGCCTCGGCGATACCCTGGAAGACCTTGGACAGATCGCGCAGGTTGAACGTGTAGTGGGACTTGGCCGGGGTGGGGAGCAGCGCCTGTGAAATGGTGTTGTAGATGTCGATGGTAGCGCTCACAACCGTAGCGCCTAGTTGCTTGACGGCCTGCGGGAAGTTCATGAGGAACCAGTCCGTGATGCGCGTGAAGATGTTGCGCAGCGACTCGTTGTCGAAGGGCACAAAGTTGATGAGGTTGAAGTACCGCACGTAGCGCTGCGTGATGCGTGTGCGTCCACCGCCGGGCGGACCCATGGCCGCCAGGAACTGGATGTCCACAAGCTGCGTGAACGAGTTGTCCTTGCGGTTGTACCAGCCGCCGTGGCCCATCCACTGGCGCAGCAGTTCGATAGGCGGCTGTGCGCCGTAGGTCTCCTTGGCTGGCATATTCAGGTCATCCACGAAGATAACACAGCTCTGGCCCAGCGGCGGACCCAGTACGCCCTTGCGTCGCTTGTCTAGCTTGGTTTCGATCAGGTCCTGCGTCTGGTTGGCACTCGTCTGAGCTGAGAAGTTGAGGAAGATGGAGGGTGCGAACTTGGGCGGCGCGTCACTCGTGCCTGGAGGGTCATTCAGTCCGCTCAGGAGCTTCTTTTTGATAGAAACAGACTTGCCCGTGCCCGTGTCGCCCGTGCAAAGCACGTGAAAGTGGTGACGCAGCAGTGTGTCCAGCAGCCAGGCGTTGCGCTCCGAATCGATGGTAGGCACCAATACCTGTGTGAACTGCGCATCTCGCGGGATGGCGAAGGTTCCGGCACCAGAAGCCTCCATCCAGTTCCCCCATACGTTGCGCCGCAAGTCGAAGCGATAGTCATACACGAGTCCTTCACCCGGGATTGGCAACATCGCCGCACGCTCCGGGAGTACCACGTACGATGGAGACTTGGATACAAAGTCTTTGAAGTACGTGAGTGACGGTGACTCCGATGACGGCACCAACGGCTCGGCTTCCTCCTCTTCTCCTCCTTCACTGCCGTTCTCCTCATCCCGTGTGGCGATAACAGCTATGGCCAATTCGCCAGTGAGGAAGTCGCGGAGGTAGCGGTCGAAGAGCAGTCTAGACTTGGAGTCTACGCAGGCGCCAATGGACCACGTGACCGCCTTGATGAGCACACACTCCAGCACGCGTTGAGCGTCGGGACCTGAGGGAACAGCTCCCGCCGAACCGGAAGCAGCAGGCGCACCTTCGGCTGGTGGATCCGGGAAACCATCGCGAAGAGCGCACTCGAACAGGCGCAGCAGGGAGGCTGCGTGCTCCAGGAAGGTCACAGGTGTGGGCACGCTGCAGTTCTTGTCCACAAAGTAGAGCATGGGTGGCACAATCCACTTGAAAGAGTCCTCAAGGAACTCGGCGTGAGCTGCAAAAGCCACTGGCAGACGCGTTCGGAGCCACGTACGCATCAGCACCTCCCAGCCAAGTACCTTGGCCTCCAGGAAGACCATGCCAACTCGAGAGACAGTTGCAGGTGAGGCTTCCTCAAGGTCTTCCGTCTCGAAGACCATGCGCATACGCTCCGTCATTTTGACGATCTCACCGCTCATCAAACAGAGCTTCTTGTTGTCATCCAGCACCGTGTTCATGTTCTCTATCCAGACGGCATCCACAGGACCGTCGAACATGACCCACTGCAATTCCGGACTCGTGTCGCGCGCGCAGTTGCGATACGTGCAAGCCAACACGCCGTCCGACCACTCGTGGGTGTTCTCGTCAAAGTTCCCGTAGAGCTGCCCGCTCGTGATGGCCTTCGGGTTCATCGTGTGGATGTTTACGCGCTGCTGCACCGTGGGGGCTCCTTCGGTACCGTTTTCTGCTTGCTGCGCCAATTCCTCGGTGTAGCACGCCGTCATCGCCGTCGCCAGCGAGTGCACGACGCAGGTCTTACCTGAGCCAGTGGTACCTACGATCATGAGTCCGTGACGCACCTGCACGGTCTCGTAGAACTGCACGACCTTCATCTTAAACTCCGGTTTACACTCGAGCGGTACGACCACATCAGGCACGACTGCTATACCACGTGCGCACGTCTCATCGATCTGCCGCAGCAACTCGCCGTGGTCAGGTTGCGGCAGTAAGGCGTCTGGGAACAAATCCGAGGTGATACCTCGGAAAAGTGGCAGGTCGTCTGAAGTGAACTTGGGCAGATTCACGTCCTGCACGGAGCGCAACACGATCTTGTCTTCCGTCCAGAATGGATCACTCCCGAGTTGCTGACGCAGCGCACCTGTGGCTACAAGAATGGAGTTCACGGCACGCATGCCGTAGTCGTAGTGCTTCTGCGACGACAACTGCTCCGAGGCGAGCTGCAGCACCTGTGTGAGCTTGCGGGCGTTGCTGCGTGCCTGCGCAAACCCGAACGAATACAGCCGAATCTCAGCGATAAGCGCGTAGTCCGGCACCATCATGGCGCACGGTCGGAAGAGAGCCTTGAGGTTGTCTGGCAGCTCGGCTCGGCCTGCGTAACCTGGGTTCATGGTGATGAACACGTTGGCACTTGCGTTGAGCTTGATGAAGGTGCCTTCAAAGAGGAACTTGTCCACGTTGGCTTTCTTGCCTTCGTTGATGGTCAAGATCTGCTGCGCAATGACCGAGAGCACCTCGATGTTGATGCGGTTGAACTCGTCGAAGCAACACCACGAGCCGCAGCCCGCTAGTCCCTTGAAGAACTTGGCCATGGCCAGATAATCCAGCCCGTCCGAGCAGTTGAATACCACACACTGGATGGCAATGGCCTTGCTCAGGTCCTTCACTGTCTCCGTCTTGCCTGTTCCAGCGGGTCCTTCCGGTGCGCCACCGTACAGCAGATCCACAGCTCCCATCATAGTGCGGTAGCATCTGTCTGTCAGCGGCGTGATCACCAAACGCATAGTGTTACCCAGGTACTCGTACCCGTAGCGCACACGCGCGTTCACAATGCGCGCTTGCAAGTCGCACACGCCCGCCGTCTTGGCTCCTTCCACCCAATAGTACCGCAGCTGTGAAATCCACTCAAAATCTTGGTCGCTCTCCACGCCTTTCTCGATCATGTGCGCGATTGTATCACGCGCGTGTACGTCGATGACCACAAGTGCACCGATGGTCGTCCGCTCCAGCTTAGTGAGGTTCCCGCGCACCAGCAGCACCACTTTGTTCAGTTGGGTGTTGAGCACCTCAAGGTAGGCCTTGATACCAGCCACGCCGTTCTCCATGTTGAGAGCGCGGGTAACGTCTTGTGTCCAATAGACCTGCGAGGCGCCCAGAATGACCTGCGCCGGCCATTTGAGCATCCACGTCTCACGCTCCTCAAGTGGATAAGCTGCAATGGAGCGCTCCGTATGATCGCGCACGCTGTCCCATTGGTTCTGCTCCACTTCTAGCAGCCACATCTCGACGTTGCCCTTGTTCTTGGCGCTTTCGGGTGCCACAGGCAGTCGCAGCGGCACCACCTCACCCTCGGCAGAGCGCATTTCCGTGATTAAGAGCGGAGGACCGTCCTGGAACGTGACGTTGAAGACCCCTTCGAAGCACTTGCCTAAATGAGGTTGCACAGCGCGTGGCTCCTTGGTCTGCGACAGGATCTCGAGCAACTCGTCGTTGGAAAGGAAGAAGAAGCGTGGGAAGTGCAGCCGCTTCATCTCGAGATAGTCGTTGAGCCCCTTCTGGATCTCGTCCAGCTTCTCGTTCGCGCGCTGGAACTTGGCCAGCAGTTTGTCCATGGCGATGACGGTGAGGAAAGCTGGGTCAGCCACAGTGTCCTCCATTGTCTTCCGCCAAAGCGCATCCACACTGGCAAAGCGACGCGCCTCCGTGGGCATCTGTCGCATGATGTCCTCCGAGCTGAAGATAGCTTCGAGATAGAGCCACGTGCGCTGACAGCCCATCCACTCGTCCAGCAACTGCTGCGAGTACTGCAGCTTCTTTTCCCAGGCTTTGCAGTCCTTTTCAATACTCTTGATGTACGGGGAGCCACGCATTGTCTGCGTCTTCACTAAGTGATCATCCAGTAGCGCCACGATGTCGTCGGTGCTACGCAGCAAGTACGTGCCTGTCTCGCGATACGGCGCCGTGAGGAACTCCATCTTCTCCCACTCGGCGATCATGGCTGTCAGACCCTTCTGTAGTGAGTACTCCTTCTCCGCGAAGGTACCCACTTCCTGAATTGTCTCCATGTGTTGTGTGATGCCGCGGTCCAGTAGCAACTGCAGCGTCAGCTCCTCTTCAGCCTCTTCAAAGCCGATGGTATGCCGCAACTTCTCCCAGTGTCGCTCCTGCAGCGCCGGACTTGCCAATGACTGGATCACGGGCAGGTAGGCCTTGAACTCCTCTGTGCGCTCGCGCAGAGTGAGTGCCACTTCGGCTGAGCCGGGCGCATCGTCCACCAGCGTCTTACTCAATTTATATGAAGCCTTCCACCACTCGGTCACGAGCGCCTCGATGGCACCACTCTGCAACTCCAGGAACGGTCCGTTCAACCAGGTCTGTCGACTCGAGTGGAACTCGGAGCTCATGGTCCAGAGCTTGTAGTACGGCGCGAAGTCCGCCTCGAGCTTGCCCAGTAGCGGCGCGTATTCCGTAGGTGGAAATCCAAACACGGCCTCGCGGGCGTTGAAATCTTGAGCTTTGGCACGCGCGTCCTGCAGCGCGTCAAAGAGCGTGACCGCCAGCTCCACGTATTTGTCCGTGTGCTCCACTTCGCCGTAGCGCGTGAAAGCCTGCACTTCGCCCTCGAATCGCTCCAAATCCAGTTCGAACGCCTCCTTCTCGAGTGCCAAGCGGTCCATCATGCGCACTTTGTCCTCCTCAAGCGCCGAGTCGCACGAGTCGGCTGCGTGGGCCACTTTGAGCGGCCACTCCTTGGTTGAATATGCCAACGCAAAGTCCTCGGCCGAGAGTTTGTGCGAGAACTCGTGCAACGCGTCCAGACGCTCGTGGATGGTGGCCACTTCGCGCTGGATACCGGCGATCACGGCCTTGCTCTCACCAACGAATTCCTTGAGCTTGGCCAACTGCGCTTCATTCGTCGGCTTCTCGTTGATACGCGCCAGGATGGACGAGTACCGTGCCGTGATGGCCAAGTTCTGAGCCCGCGCCTCACGCACCAGACTGGTGATCAACGCGTCTCGCAGCTCCAGTGCACGCGCACGCAGTTGCTTCTTGAGTGCACCGGTGTGGACGCACACGAGCGGCAGCGCCACAAAGTCGAAGGCGATCACATCTACGCGAAAGGCCAGGTCGTGGAACCGCCGGATCTGTGCGCACAGTCGCGGAAGGTACTTCTGATCCTCGGGGACGGCGACATTGTCCTCCGATGTCTTCTTTCCACCCAACTGCTGCTGCTCTTGCTGCTGCAAAGGCTGCAGTTCTGCCAGGAACGCCGAAGCGTCAAAGTGAACAAAGTCCGTGTACGTCGCGAATTGTGCCGCCAACGCGTGCGCTGGCTGCATCGCGAAGGCCACACGCTCGCGGATACTCTCCTTGGCCTCCTTCAGCGCGTCCAGGCATTCAGCCACCACTGCTCGCCGGCTCGCACGTTGTTCAGGTGTCTCAGGCGGGTCTTCCGCCCCATTGTCTGTTTCATCGTCACCCTCGGTTGCTACAGAGACGTTGTCGACCCCAATATCCAGCAGTGGCTGGCGATCAAGCGCCAGCAAACCCATGATATCGCAGTCCAGACGGTCAATCTCCTGCACAGCCGCCACGATCGCGTCCAGAGGCTCCAGCAGCGCCGTTGCCACCTCCTGCTCTGACGGTTCTACGACCACTTCACCGTTCACAAACGCCAACTGCACGCTGAACAGCGAACTACGCGGTGCACGCAGCTCCTCCTCTTGTTCAGCTCCTCGACGTCTTCTTCGGATGGGAGCATCGTCCTCGTCGTCACTCTCGTCCTCGTCACGCGCTTCAATTGGGGCACTGGGACCTTCGTTGGCTTCCACCTCAGGTCCCCCGGTTGCTGGCCGGCCGATAGCTGCACGCTCGGCGTGATGACGCACGAAGCGCACCCACTCCGCGATGGAGCGCTGTACCACCTCACGCAGTTGAGCCGCAAGTCGCAGCTCTAACCCTGTGAGTACGCGCTTAAGACGACTGACATTGTAAGCTCCGCGGTCTGAGAGGAAGAGATCGAAGTGGTCCTGCAGGTTGTCGATCACGTTCTCAACAAGCGCACGACGCCAGTCCACCAGCAGGATCTCCGCTGCTTTGTTGGCGTGTGCCGCCTGTAGTGCCTGGAAGTCCAACACACGGAACGGCATTTGCGCTGCTAGCGTCAACGTCGTCGGGGTCCCAGTTCCATCCCCAGCTCCAGCTCTAGCTGCAGCCGCGGCGGCGCTACCCACTGGATCCTCGTCCACTTGCACGAGCAATAGCTTCTGGAAGGTCTTCTCCCAACCAGCGTACATGCGCCGCAGCACAACCAGTAGCTGTGGTGAGCTTGTATACGATGCCTTGGCCACACGACGGCGGTGACGCTCGAAATCGTGCGCTGGGATGGCCACCTTCCCGTAACTAATTGTACCAGGCTCGGGTTGTGGGCCTCCAGGTGTGAGGTCTAAGCCCTGGAAGCGCGACTGCAGCTCCGGGTCATCCCGCAGTTGATCCAAGAGCGCCGCCTTCTTCATACTGCGCATGTACTCTTGAATAGCCGTGTCTGTGAGCTGGCGTAAGAGCGCTGCGGCCGGCTGGGCGTCCACCAGCGCCACACGCTCAGGAAGTCCAGCCACCACACGGGCATGCACCCGTTCGAGGGTGGGACGACCCATTGCACGCAGCCTGGAAGCGTCCTGACGCGCCAAGAAGTCGTCGAAGCGTAGTAGAGCCTTGGTCTGTTCCCGACGAGCGCGTGCCGCGGCCACACGACGCTCGAAAGCCGCAGGTGACTCACTTTCAAAGCGCAGATTGATGCGACGCACCCATTTCTGCCGGTCCGAGCCTTGGAACTGGATGGAGAACTGCTCACGAGTGGCGTCGTAGCTCCGCACAGCGCAACTGCGCCAGCGCCATTCGCCTTGGAAGAAGTAAGGCGACGCTCCCGCGCGCTCCCGCGCTAGCCACTCCTCGGGGGTGTGCGCTTCGAACTCCTCACTGTCAAAGAGATGCAGCGGGAACTGCGACTGGTCCAGTTGTAATATATCTTCCTCGTCTTTCCCCGTGGCCTCCGTCGCCCCAGTGACGCGTTGACTCTTCTTGTTGTCTTCGCTGTGCAGTTGACCGCGTAGTCGACCTGGATACGGCTTTACCGGCGCTGGACCCGAAATCTTCTGTTGGTGGGCACGTCGTTCACCTTCGCGGACAAGTTCCTCGGCCGCCTTCCAGCGGTGTGGCCGGTTGTTGTGGTCCACGCGCGAGAGATCCACGGCGCCACTCGCAGCGCTGCCGAAGCGGTCGTAAGCGCGCTCCACGCGGCGTGGAGCTGGCTTGGTGCTACTTGTAGCTGCACCTTCAGCACTGGCGGCTCGGCGGCTTGCGCGTGTGGCGGCGGCCAGTCGCGTCTCCCGTAGCCGAGCTTCCTTCTCGCGTCGGTGCTGCTTGTGCAACCGGAAGCGCACCAATAGCTGCTCCTTCGGCGTCGGGGAGCCTGTGTCGGCGGCGCGGGTCGAGTCTGGTTCCTGGTCGTCGAGATGCTGCGCGTCCAGGTCCATTCCGTCGCCGTCCAGCGGGATGTCGCCGTCATCGCTCAGCGTGTCCTCCTGCTCCATGGCTTGACTCGCGGCCTCGGAGAAGGCGTGCGCGCAGGATTCTGAGCGCCGCAGGGCCCCGCAAGCCGTCAAGCGTCGCGCGGACGCCCCTCGGCGCCAGGAAACAGCTCCGCATTGAGAGCTCGTCGTCGTGCTCACAACGGTTCTGAAACAATGTAGCTCACTTCAAAACGAGTGCAGGAGCTGTCCTTCCCGGGAGAAGCTTACCCCGTGTTCTCGAAGGCGTCAATCCGAGGAGCCTGGACAGGAGCCTTGCCGTCTGCCTCGAGCGCTCGTGGGGAAGCCACGCGCGAACGCTGTGCAGTTGGCGCGGGGTTCGCTCCACCCCCACAAGCAAAGCATTTCGAGCGCAGGTGACGCTGCGGCAAGTTCGCGATTGATGTGCGCTCTGCGATCAACTGTCGTTCTCTCTCTCCTCACGGTCTTGGCTGAGGCCCAACTCGAAATCCAGGCCATGCAGCACGTTTCCGACGTGATTGCCCATTTCGATGAACGTCATGCCGGGCAACACGGAGCCAAGCGTGATGTTCTGAGTTTCCGCCTCCGCCGCGTTCTACTCGTCGCGCGTGTACATTGCAGCAAACTCGTCCAGCCGAGAACAGGAGAAGCGACTTCAGTACAGGTATTGTGTCCCCTGAAAACTCGAACGCGAGGCAAAGTTCAGGAAGGAAGGCGACCAGCTCGAAGCTGCTCTCCAGCACGTCACGCGCAGAATTGAAACGCTTCTCGAAGCACATGAACAGCAGAGACGCCATCACGACGTCGCCGTCGGAGCAGGACCTCCGGCAGACCTTGCATGGACTGGTGTCGGCCGCAACGACCCCCACCTCCCCGACGAAGTGGTGGCTAAGCGGGCACAAGACATGGGCGATGCCATCAGCTCCTCCAAGGGGGATCTCTGTAGTGAGATCGTCGAAGGTGCTGCGGGTCCGTGCATACAGTTGAAGGAGGTGCTCCAGGTTCTTGACCTAGCTAAAAGTCGGTCTGGATGAGATCCTCTGCATGAGTTCTCCTGCGTCAATCTATCCATTTTCACTAAGGAACAGATCCTGTAGAGAGAGAGAGAGAGGAGACCCTGGCGCGCGGATGAGGGATGTTGAGCCTGCTGAATCTGGAGTCAGGACTTAGAGTTGAGGTCCCGAGCTAGCTCAGATCGGTGCTCTGAGCAGCTGTGTGCGCCGTGCTTGGCCCATTGCTGCGGCATCGTGCGTCGTTAAAGATTGAACCACAGGTCGCACATCGACTTTCGCCAGTGTCTGAAGTAAATCGGCCTGCTGCTGGTCGTATCGAAGCAAGTGCGCCGTGTCTGGCGGGGCCTTTTTGCGGACAACGAAGTCCGTCACGAGTCTTTTCCAGGGGCCAACTCCGATTCATGTACCTTCGTAAGGCAAACAATAGGGGTTCAAGGTACGGGGTAAGACGCACGCTATATCAGATTAGAGAGGTAACAATACCGTAGGTATCATTCGCATTGTCAAGGACATAATAGGGTAGAGCAGATGTAGGGTGGTTGTGGAAGCTTCTAGAAAGGAGCTTCCATCCACTCGAACTACGGGGG